>BMAO01033043.1:0-231280 GCA_019973975.1 Trichonephila clavata
AAAAATTTTATTTATGCATAACTTAACTTTGTTGTGAAAAACTTTTTAAAACTTTTATTGTATTATAATAAATGAATTTAAAACTTTTTCTTTATCTATTAGATTGTGAATATACTATTGTTTACTATCCCGAGTTCCACAAAGTAATTTATACTAGTTAGTACAATGTTTGAAACCTTTTACATTTGGGGGAGAAAAACACCTATAATGAGAAGATGGAACAATTTATCGACATATCAACAGATTCAATGCAAAAATTTAAATTTAAGCGAGAACACCAAAATTTTAGGTTGCCAATTCTTGCAAAATGCGCAGAATTTCTCACATAGCTGTGAACATTTAGTGCCATTCACAAAAATGTATTTAGTAAGTGAAAAATATTTCTCAACGCGAGTGGCTACAAAAACAAAATATAAAAACGAATTAAACGCGGAATATGAAATGCTACTACACATTATTTCCAAAGGACGACAGTTTGTGTAAAAATTGAGAATACTAAATATAATGCATGCGTGCACAGGTGACATTTGGATCAAAAATTAATGTTATCAATGAATAAATAACATTAACATTACATCATAAATTTTTTTAATAAGAAATAAAATTTTTAAAAGTCTTTTCCTATAACATCAAGAAAATAAGTTTATCTATATACTTTAAATATTATTTTAAGATATATTCTTCTAAGAGTGTGGAATGGGATTCCCCGAAAACCAGTACCGAATTACTTATTAGGTGGAGTAGGTAATTGCCTATGGGTCCCAAAAATAAAAAAAAAGAAAACCCCAAATATTTAGTTATTTTTTGCTGCAAGAATTAGTTTTTATTAAAAATTCGAATAAACAATTATTGTTTAGTTACATATTTTTTTAATTTGCTGTTTATTTGTTATTTTATTTGTGCAATGAAATATATTGTTAAAATTTTGTGCAATAGGATTATTAGGCTACAGGGCCCCAAGAACTGGACTGCCTAGGGGGTCACCATGTTGTTTTATCCAACACTGTGGAAAACATCTTACATGAGCCGAAAAAGTTTGACCACTGATCTTTGTCCAGAAATAAGAACTCTTCCTTGGACAAGATTCACTGCTCTGTTTACCCCCTTCCCCTTGAAAAAAGAACTTCTCTACCAGTTTTACGATTTTGCCCCCCCCCCCCCCCCCCCCCAGTCAGGGAGTGTCTCCTTTCGCTGAGGGGAGAATTTTGTTGAAAGGAGTACCGGACCGATACATTTATTGCCCATCTAGGGAATCTTTAGAAAAATATTTGTGCCAAAAATTTCGCTATAGCCAGCGCCATCTAGATGTCATGTAAGATGTTAAACAAAGAAAGTTCACCTTAAGAGGTGTAATCGATAAATATTTCCATTTTTAAACTACTTGATCATCCTGCTTGAAAATTGGTAGGCATGTTCCTTTCATGAAATAGAGTTCCTCTAACAAAGTGTAAAATGAAAATTGACCCCTAAAGATGTTTGCGAGGGGTCAAGAGGAGTTACAGAAAAAAATTCCTGTTTTTAATTGTTAGACCCATATACTTGAAAATTGTTAAGCATGTTTCTTTTGTTGAATAGGGATCCACTAAGAATAAATTTTAAGCAAATCAAGTTCTGGGGGCTTGCAGGGGGTTACTGGGACGTATTGACAAAAAAAATTACCTTTTTCGAGCTACAAGGACTATAATAATGAAATTTGGTTTGCATTTTTCTTTTTTTGAATTGAAATCCGCTAAGAGCAGTAATTTTGGAAAACGGCTCTCAACGGGATTACGGGGATATTTATAGTAAAACTTTTGCTTTTTTCTGTTAGATTTAGACTTGAAATTTGGCTTGCATGTTCAATTTACGGAGTAGAGATCCACCGAAAATTGGTTTTGTGGGAATCCATTTGGTTTTTTTCAATTCAATCGAATTCTTAATGCTAGGACTTAGATATCAATAATTTATACATATATATAAGCAGTAAAAATTTATAAAACATCATGAAATACCCAGCGAAGCGGGCGGGTAACAGCTAGTATATATATATAATCTTTTTCACAAATTTTGAATTGTTAATTAAATACTTTCTATTCATTCATTCAAGTTCAAATACATTTTTTAAACGTATAATGGATGACACTTGATATTAATACAGATTTTCAAATATTCATTCATTCATTAAATTAAAAATGAATAAATAGTAAAAAAAAAAAAATAATAATAATCCAACAGCATAAAAAAGAAGGAAAGTCGTTCGTTGTGCGCCTGTAGCGCAAAGGACTTCTAATCCAAATGTCGTGGGTTTAAATTTCACCTGGGATGGCCTAATTTCTGAGAATGTAATTTCTTTTTTTCCTACTATTTTATTAGAATAATTAAATTTAATTAATGAATAAATAGTAACAAAGGAAAAAAATAGTCCAACACCCTATGTAGAAAGGGAAAATGGAAAATTACAAGGAAAATAGCTTTCTATTTTGTCACTTAATATTGTGATTCTGTCATGTGTGTATACATAATTATATTAATTGTAGCTATTTAATAAAAAAGTAACTAAAATAAAATTTTTCTATGTTGACCTAAGTAGAAATTGACTTACAATTTTTTTTTTTAATATTGCTCATTAGAAGAAAGTTTCTGAAAAAAGCAAAAGTTGGCAACAGCGAAACACTTGAACTGATTGGCTGGAAACATGTGATTGCATTTTTCAAGTGAATTATGACGTCATATAAATTTAGGAATCATTTAGTTGAAAACACGTGATTCTCGTTATCATGTGACATAAATTTAGCCTACTGGATTTTGGATTGCTTTTTCTAAAATTATCACAAATAAAGTTATAATACTTCCACCTGTGTCCTTAATAATATAACGGTATTGCACTGATTAATGATCTTATATAGAATAAACTTACAACCACCTTTTAACTTCTCAAATATAATAGAATTGTTATAATGCCCTCTGCACATTTCTTTGCATTATTGTAGATGATATTTTACTTTCATTTATGTTTGTTATAAATAATTGAAGTTATCATGTGACTATGACGTCACATAAATTTAACCCATTGCCATGTTTGTAATGTTCTAAAAAACAGTTAAGAAACGATTTGATGATAGATACGAAAAACGGTGTATTTATATTTATTTCAAAGAAAACTATTCAAATATAAGTTAAAAAGTGTATGCTGCGCTATATGAAATTAAATATTAATTACATTTCATAAAGAAATAGTGGTACTTACGCAATATCGCAACCATACCAATATTCAAACTAACTCACCAAATTGACAAACACATGCTTGCGTCGGTATGCACTGAATTGGCAAACACATGCTTCGCTTAATATTTCTCCGCTTGCCTCCATTTTAAGCTTAACAGTTCATTGATATGACCAGCTCGGATACTAAAATGCGAATCTCAGATTTACCGAATTCTTAAATAATAAAATTTTATTATAAAATTAATAATAATATAATTATATGCAACTATTATTATATATAATAGAATAATATAATATAAAATAAAAAAAATAACTTATTTTTTTATTATTCAATTTATTTTTTTTATTGATTATTGTTTGTTTATAATTATTATTTTTCACATAGTATTTTTCGACTACGTGCTCCACATTACGTTTTTAGAATTCATGCGTTTTTTTATTCAATGCTGCGATAGTACTACCAATGTCGCCAATATGGTTGCAATAGTACATAAGAACCGAAAATTTTTTAAAAAGTTTTTTGAATCAATATTGCTCCATAGTTTCTTCATTTTTTCAATGTTTAATGTTAATGGTTAATATTTTAATTATTTCTGAAAGAATTTTTGCGAAAAAGGAAAATTAGTGATTAAATATAATGTTATAATACGACAATTGGCATCTGCATGCAAATACCGATACCGAATTTTCAAATCGAACTCCTTCAAGGCATTTAACTGTAAACTGTCACAGAGCATAACAAGGAGTCGTTCAGTTAGAACAGGGCAATAACTCATAGGTTGTTAACCTCTTGCGTGACGATATTTTCATTGCCCGTTAATTAGATAACCCATCCCGTTTTACAAATCCACGTTTTACTGAATCCACATTGGGTCGCTCGCATTCTTTTCACGTGATTTTCCTATTCTTATTCAAAATTAAATGCATGGATTTGAATTAAAACTTTCCAATTCGATTGGAATAAGTCCCCTTATAAAAAAATAAATGAATCACGTTACGAGGATGTCTTATAATTTCATTTTGGAATTTCAGTTTGAAAATCACTTTGCCTGACTGGCGAGGAAGTATTAAAAGATAAACATTTTAAAGCAATTGACGTAATTGTAAGACAACTTTAATTTTTGGTTCAGTACGCGAAATAGTTTTTTTTTTACATTAAGAGAATACTTCTTCTATACGCGTGTTCAAAGATTTCCAAATTTTAAAATCTCTTACTATCAAGTTATAAAGATTCACCCCCCCCCCCTTTTTGAAAAAAATTTACATAATACCATAGAATATTGAGTAAGAAAAGAAAGGCACCGAAAAAGGTATCGTTGTGGAATTTCTGGGCTTCCTTTATGTGTGTTCCATTGATAGATGGCCAATGAGTGAGTGAGAGTCGCTCTCTAAAGCAGCATGGGTCTGTTCAGCAGTGCATGTTATTTTGAACCTTAGTCAAGTGATGATCACGGCGCCTGAGATGGACCATGCCGACGGGAGGTCACTGAACCACGACAGATTTAACATGTATCAATCCTCTACACGGCGGGTCTTTAGTGGCACAAGGGTTCGAGCTTGTGACCACTAGATTGCCGCGGGGATTATTAAAATAGCTTTGAGAGGTAACAAATTTTAACATTTATATAAATTTTCTGATATTAATCTCAGAAAGAGAAAAATAAAATAATCTTTCTTTGGACATCTAAAAACATTCAAGGAAAATTGAGTCGAGTCTCTTTTTATCAATCAATTCCAAATAGGTTACCTTGCCTGTGATGCCCAAACTCGGTTTGGGCAATTTTGGAATGTCCGAGCTGAGTTCGGGCAAGCGAAAAGTTGTTCTTTCAATCCCATGAAGCCCGAACTCAGTTCGTTTAATGCATAATATGTTTTTTTTTTTTTTTTTTTTCATTTTTGCAAAACCATGGCGATATTTTCCCTCGAAAATTTCCGTAATTTAGTACAGTTTGTCGGATCTTTGTGATTTTGCAGTTCGTATATAAGAGATTTGTGAAATTCAAAAGAATTTGAGGGACACGGAATACATGAAAGTTGGTTGTGTATTAGTTTATTACATTTGTCTTCAGAATTATGTCATATGATTTATTTTCCTACAATTTGACCCAAAATTTTTGTAATTCATTAACATTTTCAACATATGCAAAAATATTAAATATACAGTAGTAATTTCACTTAAAAATTGATTTTTTTTAAAAAAAATAATCAATTTTTAACATTTTGATGATAAGCAAAATTAAAAAGAAAAAAAAATTCCATTTTTGTCACGTTTTTTTTTAAATATATTCCACAGGGAAGGGGTTAAAACAGCAGTATGTTGCTTCTTAATTTCTTACATGACATCTTATTTACTATACCTTAATCTGAGATTCCTGTTGGACACAGCAACTTGGTAACAGCTATGTTGCTTCAAAAGCTTTACAAGGCCGCGGTAGCCAAGTGGTCTAGGCATCAGATCATGGCTAGCGTGTCATGAGTTCGATGCCAGTAGCACTAAAGACCCGCCGTGTAGGGGAGGGACGCACGTTAAATCTGCCGAGAGCTCAAACGTCCTCCCGTTGGTGTGGTGTGGTAGTTAGGAGAGGGGGTGCCAGCTCAGGTGTCGTCCGCGTCGCTTGACCATGGTTCAAAATTACGCGGACCGTCGCCAAAAGCCCTCTTGTTGCTAAACAGTGCGACGTTAATATTCACTCACTCACTCAAAAGCTTTACAGCCGATGGTCTGTGAAAAATGTTTGATGGTCCCCAGAATTTTTTTTTTTTAAAATGGATCGAGAAATATGGATTGTACTTTTTTTCTTAAATTTCGAAATTCCTCTCGGATAGCGAATTTTAAGCTCCTTTTGCAGGTGTCTCAAGCGACATTTGAAAATGAGAGTTGGCGGCAAAACACTTTAATTCGTTGATATTACTTACTTTTCATGAAGTTCCTTTTCAATTATGTAGAAATGTAAGTAGAGACGCAATGAGTAGATGTCTATCATATTAGAGGTTATATATTTAGTGGTCCACGAAATTCTAAAGGTTGGCAACCGTTTCTTTCGAATGTCTGATTGGAGTCTGGTACATTATCCGACTCATTTGACGAATACAAAATGGTTAAATGTACAGCTGATCTCACGATATCTTGAAAATAATTTCTTGGTAAAAGGCAAACTGGAATATTTCACTCTCTGAGGAAGAAAGAGAAAAGAGTCATACTATTTTTTGTTAACAAAAAGTCGTAATATCCCCGGGGAAAAAATGTTAATTTCACCAGCTGAAAAATAGGAATTTTGGCTTCATAATAATATCAAAAGCGATCTCGTGTCACCAAAAAACTTTAATACAGCGTCCAAGTTCCGCTCCTCCCCGGCCCAAGTCGGTGGATTTTCTTGATGCAGAAAATCGACAGTGGCCATGTCGTATGATTATACGGCATGTGAAAGATCCCTAGAGTATCTGTTTGGCTTGGATGCTCTCGGTAAAATTAAATCCTAGTACAAAATTCGCATCGTCAAGAGCTCAGGTGCCTCCCTCTGCGGAGGGAACTGGGCGTCAAAATTGCTTGCTGTAATTCGTATTGCCTATATGGTGTAGCGCTAAAAAGTGGTACCAGCTCCTGGGGAATGTACTAGGTCTGCAAAGGTTTAAAATACCAATGTGCAGCTCCATTGAAAAAAAAAATCCCGCTCCGACTAACAGGTCATAAATCAGATTAACACTATTTTCCTTCAATCGGGTTGTAAACAAAGTATATCAGTCCATCAAAGTATAATTATTTTACATCATGTGAAAAATTGCATAATACATGAATGTGAACTCTACTATTCATACTTTACACAAGTACAATCTGAAAAATTGTTTGTAAAAATAGTAAATAATATTCAATCATAAATGCACGTTTCTAAATATGAAGTCGCATAGACTGTAACTCGAGAATGTATACATCCGAACAGAATAATTTATGTTTTAAACTATACTTGCACACTCCCCTATTTTAACGAACTTCCTGTCATTATAATTAAAGAAAAGCTAATATGAAAGACAACATAATATTATTTTCTGACATATAAAGTTGGCGCCTGTTCCGTTCTTTGCGGTCGTCCTGGGACCCGCATCTAGCGGGGTATTCCCGGCGTGAGTCGATCCGTAAATAAGTGCAGTGGGCGCCGAATTATCGCACGCATTCACTCGGTCGTGACTTCCCTTGATTCAACTACATCTGTGTAACTTTTGACCAACAGTACCATTTTTCGAGATCACCCATTAGGTTCAATGAAATTGACGTTACACTAAAATCATACACTGGTGATGACAGTTGCACAATTTTCGAAGTACACTAGTATAAGAAATTAAGAAAGTTTGCATATTTTATTGAATTGCATGAAAAGAACTGAACTGAATGAAAAACCACTGCTTCTAGGTAAAAATGTAAATCTTATACTTAATACTTAATACACGTGTGTGAAGGCGGAGCCAGCAGAAAAAAGGCTTCATAAGCCCGTGTAAGTTAAGACGTATTTCGTTCACCAGCACACCTCGGCGAATTTCTTGGTGTTTTTTTGAAACAATCGACTCAATTCAAATTGTAGCAGTAAAAATGAGTACCCACCGACGTATATATGATGGAATGAGGTGGCGAATTGTGGGGAGGCTAGAAGCAGGCCAATGTCAAGTCCAGATTTGTAGAGTTCAATTTAACACCCAGCGTAGTGAGTGAACGGAAACAGTTCCAGGATACTGGATTCATCGAGAGAATGCCTGGGAAAGGTCGTCCAAGAGCCACGACGACCAGAGAAGATCACCATTTGTCGATTACAGCGAGGCGTAACAGAGGGGCTGCAGCTTCTCTACTCTCTCGTTACTTGTACCACAGGAACCCGTGTATCAGGGGTGACTGTTTCAAAAAGACTTCATGAGAGAGGGTTGTTTGCCAGAAGACCTACTGTTTGCGTCCTGCTTATATCTACGCACAGGAGAGTCCGTTTAGCATGGTGCAGACAGCATAGAGATTGGAGCATGGATCAATGGGCGACCGTTCTGTTCACCGATGAGTCTCATTTCAGCCTAAACACCGATTCTCGCCATACGTTCATATTGATAGAACCTGGGACCCGCTACCTACCCTCCAATGTCCGAGAAATCGACAATTATGGCGGAGGAAGTTTAATGGTCTGCGCAGGCATGATGTTGGATGGCCGTACATCTCTCCATGTCTTTGAAAGAGGTTCTGTGACTGGTGTAGGGATGATGTCTTGGAGCCCTATGTTCGCATTTTCAGGGGTGCATGTGACCTTGAGTTCATTTTAATGGATGATAACGCGAGGCCACATAGAGCTCTTCTGGTTAACTAATTACTAGAGAGAGGATATACGCCGTATGGATTGGTCAGGCAGACCTCAAACCTATAGAGCAGAGGTTCCCAAACTTTTTTGTTTCATAGACCCCTTGCCATGTTTTACGGTTTTGGGTAGACCCCTACTTACATAATAAATACATTTTTGCAAATTTATCAACTTAAATGTCTTTTTGACTGTTGGTATAAAGCTATACATACCTTAAGATATTTAATTTTATAACTGTAGTGAAGTATGGCGTTTAAAACCTAAGACGCAATTGTTAATTAAATTAAAATTTAATTAATTCATAAAATAAATGTTACATAAAGTAACTCAGCAACAAACAAATGCTTTTACTGGGAGGGATGAATCTGGTGCTTTCAAAATTGCTGATATGCGTGTTTCTAAATTTTACTTTAAAATCTTCTTAGTGACTATTACGATCAGTTCCTCTTGTAAAATGATAGTTGTTTTTTCTTTCAATGTGACCATATTAACTCATTGCCTACTATAGCAAATGGCCTACTATTACCATAGGCAAAGCATTCTCAAATCTAGTTTCAAAATCTGAATAAATAGTGTTTAAATGTTGAACGGGTAGGTTAAAACGTCCTTTTCCTGGCAGATTGTGTGTGACAAATTGAGAAACTAGGAAAATTCGGAACGTTCAATATTATACTCCCTAGCTTCATTCTGGCAAGAAACGCGGAAATGTGTGTGTGTGTGTGTGTGTGATGGTTCTTGCAACTGCAAATTAACATCATTTATGTAAATTTAGTAAATAAATGTGTTAAATAAATAAATCTGTTTTCCACTTGATTAAATTTTCTCTTAAAATTAAAGTCATGCTCTGATTTAATCGTAGACCCCCATTTACACCTCATGGACCCCTTGCAGGTTGTCATAGACCACTTTGGGAATCACTGCTATAGAGCATGTCTGGGACGCTCTGGGGAAGGCAATTGCAACTCGCAATCCCCCTCCGAGAACCATCCAGGAAATGAAAACAGAGTTGCAGGAACAAGTGGGACCTATTGCCACAAGAACTGATAAATTGTCTTATATTGCGAGAGCTGTTAGAGGGGGCCATACCACCTATTAACCCATTTCTTTTGTTTATTCTTCAACCGCTGTTTCATACCTTCCAACGAGTTTTACGTACGATCATGTGTGTGTATTGCAATTGTTGAATGGTTATTTGTTTTTTATTGTATCAATGTATGTACACATCAAATTTCATTAAAATCGGCCTAGTAGTTCTACAGATAATGCAAATTCTCTTAATTTCTTACACCAGTATATGTATTGGTGTCCATTAACAACAACAACAAATGGGAATCCTTGTTATTAAATAATTTATAATTGAGTTGTTTCAAATATTTGAATTTGATGAATAAAGAACGACCGATCTATTCACTTAAATTTGTAAAATAACGAGATCAAATGGGGTAAATAATTAGATACCTACATTTTGAACAAAGTTTGAACTGAAACGGATATGTATTTTTTATAAACAGAATTTTATTAAAATGTGTGTTGTTGCCAATCTTCCGAGCGGAATTGAAAGAAGTCATTCATCCGGATTTGATATGCGTCAAATATCACTGGCATTCTTTTCTGTTTAAATGAGGTTGTGTAGAGTGCACATAAGTTCAAAAATTTACATTGTTTTACCTGTCATGCTTAGTTAAAAAATATTAAGTACTATTTTCTGCAGGAGATTGATGTTGCAAATAAAATTTATGTGCAATAAACTAAAATCTCCATCTTTTTACCCATTTTCATTCAAATGTTTTTATAACTTACTGGTTTCCTTGCTTAAAACAATTTATGAAACGTAATATTCTTCTGCCGGCATTATATTTTTCACTGCAAAATGCTGTTGACGTGTTCCTCTCTCGAACAAACCTACTTCCTAATCCAAACAACCCTTCGAAGTACGGACGATAAAACGGAATTTGATGCCCCCTTTCTCTGGGAGTGCGGATTTCCAGTTCCGATGAGTGTGTGTGTGGGGGGAGGGGGGCTTGAGCGTTTGAAGCAAAACAAAATTGACACTCCATTCTACAAAGAGACGGTTCCGCCGTAGGTAGTTCTTGACGTCTCGGAGACGTTGAAGTCCTCAATGACATCTGAAAAGAAGGCTATATCCCGTCAAGGGGTTTATTTAAACTTCGTGTTTTAGAAATGCGATTCCGACGATTGTTTTAGTTGGTGTTATAGGGGAGGGGTGCAGAAAGTCCTAAACACAATTTTTTTTACCTAGTTTTTGTGTTTCACAATTTTTTGTTTTGAAATTATCGTGCTATCTTCGCCATTTTTATTAATTTTCATCTATTTTTCATGTTGTTTTTGAATTAGTTACTAGTTTTTTTAATACGCGAAATATTTTATGTAGTACAGCTGCTTGAACACAAGAATGTGTAGTATATACAGAATAATACAAAAAAAGCATATATACGTAGTAGATTACACAAAATCATACAAACACGGTACATTTGAACATACTCGGGTGTTGCCCTCGTCACTTGACCGTGTTTCAAAATTATACGTCGCCAGTAGCCCTTATGTTGCTTTAAGTGTGACGTTAATAAACAAGCCCCTACTCCTTCCGGTTTGGGGATAAGGGTAAGGCATGTTTCTAATGTTTGATCTAGATCCAAAAACAAATTGGATGGGATTCAGAGCCCCCCTCCCCCCCCCCCAAGTTGTAGGAAGACAAGATATGCATGAGCTGTGAAGGACATGTATTCACGTTTTATAACATGGCGTCAACAGGCTACTTTTTCACGAATCGAGTATAGACGCGTTTGTGTCAAGTGGTCAAGATCTTAATATTCAGAACTAGCGACTTGCAAATCGTGTAGCGGGCTCTAGTCCTGAATTGACCAAAAACTTAGCCGTAGTATCCGTCATGAACTCGTGGCCTTCATTGTTTCTGTCGAATCTCAGTGTCAGTTAATTAGGTTGATACATGTTTGTGGAAACTCAAAATTCTCACCTAGGCATGCTGTGGAAAGCAGGGTCAGATGTCTTCACTGGAAAATGGCTCAAAATTACGAGACCTGTTACCATTCTGAGATAGACATTTGTAATCATTCCATCCACTCTAGATGTTTCAGGCTGAATACTCAGCGCATGCCGTTGAAGATTTACTTGGCGAGACGTGGAAGGTTAGGAGTGGGGAAGATGTCAAATAGTCAATTGATGGTTAGTTTAACCCACGAGACACTTCGCCAACTGCCCTCGTTTTGCTCCAGTGCAGCATCAATAAAACCGAATCAGTTGCAGAAGCTTCCGTTTTCGGAATTTTACGAATCTCCGTATTCAATTGCAATTTTTCTTTCTATGAAAATTACTTTCGTTTATGGGCCTAATAGCAATATCGGCTAAAAATTGATTTTTGAATTTTTTTTATGCGAAAAAAAAATGAAAATCTTTTTACTTCTCTGCAGTTAAAATTTCTGCATTAGCTATATTAGAAGTTCACTCATTACCACCAGTTAAGCACAATGAGGAAAATGGAATTCTAAAGGACAGTCTGAATTTGAGAAACTACATTTCTTTTCAGAGATAAAGGTAAGAATGCAGTTCTGTTGTGTAACACATGGTCGCGGTGGCCGAGTGGTCTAGGCATCGGATCATTGCTAGCGTGTCATGAGTTCGATCCTAGTACCACTAAAGACCCGCTGTGTAGGGGCGCGATGCAAGTTAAATCTGTCGAGAGCTCAAACGTCCTCCCGTTGGTGTGGTGTGGTAGTTAGGAGAGGGGGTGCCAGCTTAGGTGTCGTCCGCGTCACTTGACCATGGTTCAAAATTACACGGACCGTCGCCAAAAGCCCTCGTGTTGCTAATCAGTGCGACGTTAATATTCTCTCTCTCTCTCACTCACTGTTATGTAACACGCAATCATGGCTTCCAGTCAAGACGTATGAAAAAAAAAAATCCATTGCATAAGAATTTAGCGTTGTAAAGGCTTAGAGGAGTTTAGGCCGCAAAGTCTTCCCAGAATGTCCTAGGTGCGAGGCTGATCAGGCGTCTCCCAGTCATATTTTGAATTGTTTGAGTTTTTCATATGACGAGGTCTTAGGAAATCCTATCTTATTTCTGGATTTTTTGGTTTTATGGAGATCTACACCATCTGGGATAAGAAACAACAACTATTTTGGTGATAATGGTTACACATAAAAGATATATGCTGCCGTGAGTTTTTTTTTTGTATACGTGATTATATACGTAATACATACGTTATATACCTTAACGGTTTTTACAGCGCACGCCAGAATAGAGCTTGCGGATGGCAGAATTGTTTCCTACTTACTTGAGATTTATCGTTAAATTTTGGACGCTTCACACAATATCTTTATAAATTATAGCCTATGTGTTATTCTGATGTATAAGCTATATTATTGTAAAGTTTCATTAAAATCCATTCAGTTGTTTTTGCGTGAAAGAGTAACAAACATCCATACATCCAAACTTTCGCATTTATAATATTAGCAAGGATGTTTACTGAAAATCTCAGAAGTAAAAATTTCAACACAAAAGGAGCATTTTTGAAAAATCTATCTTATAACTTTCAAATTTCACAACGCACATTTATTTTTTAGGGATATTGAGCAACAAAGGCTATTATCCCCCCCACCACGCACATTAATTCTATATAAATAAATATTTTTAATAGAGATTTTTTAGTTGTTGTTGAAAAAGCCGTTAAAAAGTTACTGAGGCACGCAAGCTTTAATTGATTACTTTCTGCGCGTGTCTCCTCATATGAATTAAAAAAAAAAAAAAAAACTGAGAAAAAGTTTTACAAAATTTTCTTATTATGATAATGTAATAAATACACGCAACAATTTGGTATGACTGTTACATTTTAAAAAATATATTCATTAAACTTAATAATTTCTTACATTATTGAGATGAGGAAAACGCCGTGTAAAGGAAGTTTTTTTAAATACTTGAAAGATAAAAAAAAATATTTTATTTACTGAAAACTTTTTATTGATGTTAGTCATTGAAACTATTTATACTGACAGCTGACCGATTAATTTTTTTATCAAAATACAACTTATAAGGAGTGACCCAATGTGCAGTAAAGGGACACGTGGGCAAAGGGATCTTAACTAAATCCTCTAATTAATTAAAAAAAGTTTATTAAACAAAACAAACATTTACATACATAACTAAAGGACAAACATTTAGAAAAAAATTAAAAAGGTCGAAGCTTGGGTATCATTGAATATTTTTATACGCTCTAGAGCAGTGATTCCCAAAGTGGTCTATATGGGCCCCAGGGGTCTCTGACGATCTGTAAGGGGTCTACGACAGTAAAATAATAATTTGGGGGTCCATGAGGTGTAAATGGAGGTCTACGATTGTGGCTCTCATAAAACTAGATCGTGACTAATATTAAAAGGAAATTTAATCAAGTGGAAACTAGACTTACCTATTTAACAGATTTATTTACTAAATTTAATGAAGTTTATTTACATTTACAAGGCGACAGCATAAATGTGTTATTAGGACCACATTTCCCGCAGCCTTTCTTGCCAGAATCAAAGGAAGGAGTATAATTTTGGACGTCACCAACATTTAAATGACCTTTTTTGTAGATTTTGAAACTAGGTCTGAGAATGTTTTGACTATCGTAGTACCACAGAAGACAATGAATTAATATGGTCACTTTGAAAAAAAATATTATGTTATAAGAATTAAGCACTAGGAATATGCACTAACGAAGATCTTAAAGTAAAGTTTAGGAACGATGTCAACAATTTTAGCTTTAAAAAGATATACCTGTTATTCATTCCATATTATGGAATATCTTGAGAAAGCTTTTAGTTGCTTTTTCGATTGAAGAAGTGCGCGTGCCAATCTCCAAAACAAAAAAAGAAAGAAGAAAATACTGGACTCCATTAACCGAGGAGATATTTAGGGTTAAAACCTGATATATATATATATATATATATAATATATATATATATATATATATAAGATTGATGTCAAATGTTGAATGTTTATTATTGTATCCCAAGATTTCTTCCTCCCTCAAAAAGCACTTGTTTGTTGCATAGTGACTTTATGTAACAGTTATTTTATGCATTAAATTTTAATTTAATTAACTAATAAAATTAACTAACAAGTGTTTTCTTAAATTTTAAAATCTTCTATACTTCACTACAGTTAAAAATTTTAATCTTTTAAAGTAAATAGCTCTGTACCTGCTGTCAAAAGCACATTTAAGTTGATAAATTTGCACAAATTTAATGTTAGGAAAGTAGCACAAACTTTGCACATACGTCGAAGGCTCAGGAATAATTTTTAAATACGAAATAACGATTCAACGAATTTTTACCAATGCATTACGACTCCTTTATTCAAACTCGAACGAACAACAACTACACAGAGAGAAGAAACAAAAAACAAAGTACACAAAAAGGGGGTTGTTCCATTTCTCCGTACAAGAGGTCCGTAACATCGAAAAAGTTATCGTCTTTCTGCGAAACGACAGAATCTGAGTTCAAAGTTTTGTCCTTCAAAAAGGAAGGACCTGTCCACCAAAGTTCGTCTTGAAGCTGCAACTTAGTTGCACCTCTTGAAATCAAATCAGCTGGGTTCTCCTTGGTTTTTACATGGTGCCAGGAAAAGGTTTCAGTCAATTCTTGAATTAAAGAAACTCGGTTTGCCACAAATACTTTTAGAAGGCGTGGTTGCATTTGGATCCAGTCCAAAACAACTTTCGAGTCCGAAAAAAGATGAACTTCATCAAATTCTAAATCAATAATTTTAATAATCTTTGAGGTTAATTTCGACAACAATGTCGCAGCAAGCAGTTCAAGCCTAGGTATTGACAAAGTCTTGACGCGAGTTTTGCTGCAGAGTAATCTTATCTGAGTTTCATTGGCATTCTCAGATTTTATGTATAGGCATGCACCATAAGCTTGGGCTGATGCATCTGCAAATCCAATAAGGTGAACTGCAACAGAATCTTTCAGTAAAATGCACCGAGGTATTTTCAAATCCTTCAATTGATGCAGCTCGGCCACGTATATGTGGAAGTTTTCAATTTCTTGACGAGGCAAGTTTTGATCCCAGTCAATTTTTAATAGCCAAATTTTTTGAATCATCATTTTGACCTTTATGATTATCGGTTGAAGCAGTCCTAGGGGATCGTATAATTTGGAGATAAAATGACAAGACTGTTCTTTTAGTAATAGTCACTGGAACCTTTTGCAAATTCATCTGATACATGAAGGTGTCCTCTCTAGGTCTCCACGACAATCCCAAGGTCTTTACTAACTCATCATTTTCATTGAAGAGGAACTCCTTGTTTTCCCTGGGCACGTCTTTCAACAATTCCTCACTGTTGGCACTCCACTTGTAAAGATGAAAACAGCCCTCTTTCATCAAGCCAATTAGTTGTCGCTGCATCTCTTTAGCAGTAGTGATGTCGTCTGCTCCTGACAAAATGTCATCCATGTAGGTGCTATTTTCGATAACTGGAATGGCAAGTGGGTACTTGTTCTTCCCTTCATGGGCTAGTTGTAGAAGACATCTGGTAGCTAAATATGGAGCTGGTTTGGTCCCATACGTAACCGTTTTCAAGCGATAAGACACGATATCTTCTTCAGGCGATGGTCTCCATAAAATTCTGAGAAAATCTTGTTGATGCTCCTGCACCTTTATTTGACGAAACATCTTCTTTATATCACTCGAAAAAGCCACAACATATTTTCTAAATCTTAAAAGAATATCAAACAAATCAGGTTGAATAGTGCCTCCCTTAAGCAAAATGTCATTCAAAGAGTTTCCGTTGCTACTTTTGCATGAAGCATCAAACACGACTCTCAGCTTAGTCGTTTTACTCTCAGGGCGAATCACAGCATGGTGAGGAATGTAATAATGTAATCCTGGCTTCTCCTCTTTAACTCGCTGCATGTGATCAAGATCCTCATATTCTTGTAGAAATTCGACATATTTATCTTTTATATGAGGTTCTCTAACAAATCGCCTTTCCAACAATTTTAATCTGCGAATAGCAGTAGACTTTGACTGCCCCAGTTCAATGTCATTGTCTTTCATGGGCATCTCGACGCAAAAAAATCAGTTAGTGTTCCTCGCCATAGTTTTCAACAAATGTTCATCGCATTTCTTAAGTTCATCACTAACAAATTTGGTGTGTACAATTTCTTCTATTTCCCAGAATGATTTTAAAGTATCATTTAAAGTTTCAAAGTCTTTTGTGATTAAACCACAATGCAATGAGCCACTCGAGAACCTCGAGGTGTTACCACTAATTATATAGCCAAATTCAGTATTTTGTAAGATCAAATTACCATTATCTAATTTGTATTTACCATCTTTCAAAATATCAAAGAAGATATCTGCTGTTAATAAGGCATCGATAGAATTACTAGCATTAAAAGTGGGGTCTGCTAGATGTACATTGCTTGGAAACACAATATGTGAAATATCAAAGGAATTAACAGGTATCATATTAGTAATTTTGGGTACAACATGAAAATCCACAACACGTTTATATGATCCAGAACCATTTGAAATTACTCCTTTGATTTTTGATTAACATTCGAACCACCCAAACCAGAGACCGACATATCAGTTTTTAATTTACGCAAATTCAAGAAATCTGCCGTGCTCGACCTCAATAGAGAAACTTGCGACCCGCTGTCTGCGAGGACGCGTAAAGGAACTTTTTCCCCAACTGAATTTTCAACATAAATTATACAAGTCGATAAAATAATATCATTTTTATGTTTCTGGGAAGCGGAAACACTCATGTTCACTCCCGAAACCTGACCTTGAACAATGTTGTTTTGAGCAGTCGGAAAATTAAAAGAATTCCTATCAGTTTTATTTTGATTATTTTTTATACTAGAATTTTGAAAACAAATTGGTTCGATGACGTCATCTTGGTGCCTGGTTGGGATGACTCAAAGTTTTGCATCTCCTGATTTTTTACATTAACAAAATGTAACAACTGATTGTGGTTCTTTTTGCAAAAACAAATATGCTTAGATCTACATTGTGATACCTTATGGTTTGGTTTCAAGCATTTTAAACATAAATTCAAAGATTTAACAATATTATACCTCTCTCTAACAGGCATATTTTTAAATTTATCACAGTTATACAGGTCATGGTTCAAAGAACAAAGCTTACATTTTTTGTCAACATTTGCATCTGTATGCAATATGAAGCTTTTGTGACGTGGAGAGTCTTTAAAATTTTGTTTACCTTTTGTTCCTGGGGATGGCAGGTTTTCTAAAAATAAACAACGTTTATTCAAAACAGCCAAAAAATCATCCCACTTAGGAATGTCTGTACTCTCCAAGGTCATTTCGAAAAGACGCTTTGTCTCAGTATCCAAAACCTGCATAACTAATTGTATCAACAACAATTCTGAAAATGTATTATGCTCAATTTTTAGCAATTTTAATGCTCTCAAATGTTTAGTACAAGTATCAACCAAATTTCTTAACTCAACATTTGAATCACCTCTAAATTTTTCATATTTCAACATCAACAAAGCATTTATATGTTTGTTTATTATTAGTCTTTTGTTTTCAAACCTCTGCTCTAGAGCCAGAAACAACGAATCATATGTGTCATTCACAGTTTGGACATGTTTTGCAATTCCTATTAAACACGATTGTAAATATTGCAATTTTTGTTTATCATTTAAACCACAATTTTCAATTATTTCTTTGAATTGCTCTTTAAAAATAAACCATGTTTGTATGTCCCCATTAAACTGTGGAAGCGATAATTCTGGTAATCTAAAGCACGGCTTGATGACATTAGACACAGCATTTGAACCAGTTTCATTATTATTTTTACTATATTTTAAATTCAAGGATTTAAGTCTTACCTCGAGTTTCTCAATGTGTTCATTGCAGGTGGTAATTTTTCCATCGAAATTGTTAAACTCTAGATCTGATAAGGAAATGAAAATTTCTTCTTTGACTGATTCATATTTTCCATTAAGTCTATCAAATTGACTTAATTTGAAAGATAACACTTCTTTGTCATCTTCAACGAAAGTGTCCACAAATGCGATAAATCCACTCAACTGTTTTTCGATGTCGGAGAACTTCCTTTCGAGAATTTTAACGCCTTTCGCCATGACGTATTCAAAGCAGTGAAACCAACGAAAAGATTTCTTAAATATCTTCTAAATCTACAGGTTCTGGTGATTTAATAATACTCCGCAAGGCGGATCATTTTTTATATACAAACTTTGCACATACGTCGAAGGCTCAGGAATAATTTTTAAATACGAAATAACGATTCAACGAATTTTTACCAATGCATTTTACGACTCCTTTATTCAAACTCGAACGAACAACAACTACACAGAGAGAAGAAACAAAAAACAAAGTACACAAAAAGGGGGGTTGTTCCATTTCTCCGTACAAGAGGGGTGAGGTGAGAAGGGATGACGCAATGGTCCGTAACAAGGGGTCTACCCCAAACTGAAAAACCTGCCAAGGGGTCTATGAGGCTAAAAAGTTTGGGAACCTATGCTCTAAAGGGTGTGAAAGTCTTTCAGCTGTTAGTATGGAAGGAGTCTAAACAAAGAGTGGTTACACAAACTTGTTTGTTTTTTTTTTAAATTTTTTTTTATGTACTTGACAAGTAAATTTTGAATGCAAGCATCCAAAATCAAGTTTATGCTTCTTAAGATTGTTCTAGAATTCTATAGAATGTATCCTTATTTATTTTAATATTTTTCGATGTACAATTTTTTTTTTTATGTCTGGGAATAAATTTCTTGGAAACCAGATAATCTGAAAAAGAGTTTGATATGCTAAGAATGATGAAACGTACTTTTTTTTAAAGATATGAATCATTTTTGAGGTTATTCACAGTAAAATTTGCTGCTACAAGTTTCGTTACCCCAACGAGCGTTTGCATAAGAAATAAATAACCTTGTTATTTTTCATGATCTGCTACCTCTTTGCGCGTTGCAAATACAGGTAAGTAACAAATGACAGTGTGTTTGTTTTGTAGTAGTGCAGAAAAAAAAATTAATATTCATATTCGTTTCTTTAAATTTTTTCCTATAATTATCATAAATTTTATTTTGTTGATTTTCATAATTTATGTATTTGTGGATTGAGGATACTTGAAGTTGAAAATTTCTTCCATGTTGAACTTTTATCGAAAGAAATGTTGTTGTCGTGTATGACAAAGTGCAAAGGTATATATAACAAAATAAAGAGACAGTCAAATATTGCCAAAGGCGCGAATCACTGCCGTGGCAACATCCATGGCACGATCCAAGTATAGGATGCCCATACTGTAGTCATTGTCTATTTTAAAAAAGGGCACCAACAATGGAAGGACAGCTAAAAAAGGTGTTTGGGATCCAGTTGCGTGCTTGCATTCCACATATGATCTGGACCCATCAGGCAGAATCTTCATGCCCAAAAAATGCTTTGTCCTTAGCATCGAAAGAAATGCTTGATGAAAATCAACATGTTGAAATTGATAAAAGATGGGTGGAAACATTTAGCCCAGTGACGTAACGTATACCACGGCATTCCGGGGGGACCAGTGACTCAAGAGGGCCCGAAGCTTGACTGCACTAATTACGTATTTGGGCTTGTGTCCCAAAACCTGAGTTTGCATGGGGCCCAAATATTCTTCGTTACGCCACTGATTTAACCATTTCAAAAATGAGCACATTCCACTAGAACATTTAGTTATTCTTGTTGAATTTACGTTCTGCTACCCTGGAACTAATGCAACAGTTGAAAGACCTTTTTCAATTGGTAATGATTTTTAGACAAGAATCAAGATGGAATGTTGATACACTTTAATTGCAGCACTTACCATAAAGTTCAATATGAAGAATATTTCTTCCGAAATTTCCGATGTATTAGAAAATGATGTATTGACAAAACAAGTTCATTCAACGCAAGAATATTTATTTAGGTAATTAAAATGGATGTAAGCGTAATTGTTGTACTTTTGTTTGAATTAATCAAATGTTTCGTAAATTTGCGTGGTAATTTTTTCTTAAATTTTTCGTCCTCCTTTTCATAGTAAGAAAAAGGGCCACCTTACATTTGTCAACAATAATAACGCTCACAGCTAAACAGAATAAACTTGAC
Organism: Trichonephila clavata; assembly: GCA_019973975.1. NCBI lineage: Eukaryota > Metazoa > Arthropoda > Arachnida > Araneae > Nephilidae > Trichonephila > Trichonephila clavata. The sequence goes on from BMAO01033043.1 coordinate 20,666, forward strand.
TTGAAGGAAGTGAACGTGCAATATTAGACTTTTTATTTTGAAAAGGCTTTGTGAAGAGCCTTAATACTTTTTTACTCAATTGCCGAATTTTAATTTCATGTAAATTTTACAAGTTGAACAAGTTTAAGTCTAATGCCAATTTTGAATTCAATGGAGAACACGTGATTATATTTATCATGTGATCGTCATGAATTTAGCCCTTTAACAAAAGCAGTAGTATGTTTTTTTCTTATTTTTTTCCTTCTTTATCAATATCCCAATTTAGCATGTATATGAGTCAAAAATGCAATGAAAGCAATAAAATTGATTTTTGATGGATTTGAAAGGATAGAAGTTATGGCAAGGGGATACAGAGGAAACCTACATTTGGTTGTAATATTCAAAATTACAAGATTTAAGGGGCAGGTTTATGTATTCAAAACTATTAATTCATTTTTTTTTTTACTATAGTATTACTTAACAGGCAGCAATCTACTACTCATGTGTCACCAGACCGTGTATTAAAAATGATGAATACATTAAAATAATGATATCTGAAAAATTATAAGTTATTTATATGAGTATGATTCATTTATCTTTTTATAAGCTAACTTGGAACGTTATAGTTTCTTTATTACTAATCTTATTCCTTTCTTTTTAATTCGAAAATGATTTAAGAGAAAGAAAAACGTCATGTATTTTAATGTAGATAAAATTTTTTTCAATAAGCAGATTACTAATTTATGATATAAGAGATCATTTAAACATCCGTTAGACTTTTCTTACTGTTGGGTTCCTCCCTCCCCCTCCCTCCATTTACTGGAAATTCATGTATGCGAATTAATTTCTGGGAATATTAAATAGTTAGTTCAATTCTTTACATTATATTGTTAGATGATGAGGTCGTTTTTTCTTTTTACCAGCGCGCGCGTTTTACTTTTTCCCATGAGCAAGACGCATGTGGTACTTTTTACGACGTAGTTTTTAATTATAATAATTATAGAATACTAGCTGACCCGGCCCGGCGTTGCACGGGCTCTTACCGAGGGTATAACTTAATCCCCATGTTAATTTCCTCCTTTCTTTCTGACGCCAGCACCTTAGTGTGGGATGTGAGTGCAAGGCTCATGAGTGCGTATCAATGGTTTTCTCGTTTAACATTTTCCTTTTCTCTTCACAAAATCAGCACTTCCAATATAATTTTTCGAAATTACTTTTACTTCTTTGTTTCTTTCCTCTTCGCTTAGCCCGGCGTTGCACGGGCTTTTACCAAGTGAAAATCCCCATGGGAATTTCCTGTTTCCCTCAGGACGATAGCACTTATGGTGTGTATGCGCGATGTGAGTGATTTCTTCAACTATGTTATAAAAACTCCCTTTTCCAAAATTTGTTCTTGCGTTGGTGTGGGCGGCCGCGGTGGCCGAGTGGTCTAGGCATCGGATCATGGCTAGCGTGTTATGAGTTCGATCCTAGTACCACTAAAGACCCGCCGTGTAGGGGCGCGATGCAAGTTAATTCTGTCGAGAGCTCAAACGTCCTCCCGTTGGTGTGGTGTGGTAGTTAGGAGAGGGGGGTGCCAGCTCAGGTGTCGTCCGCGTCACTTGACCATGGTTCAAAATTACGCGGACCGTCGCCAAAAGCCCTCGTGTTGCTAATCAGTGCGACGTTAATATTCTCTCACTCTCACTCACTTGCGTTGGTGTGGTGTTTTAATTAGGAGAGATGGGGGGTGAAAGCTCAGGTGTCGTCCTCGTCACTTGACTATGGTTGAAAATTTCGAGGTCCGTCGCCAAAAACCCTCGAATAGGCGAACAGTGTGAATTTGTAAATCACTCACTCACTTTTCAATTATTTTGTTGCATTTTTTTAGTTCCGGAAACGAAAATGTAGACTTTTTAAAAATAGTTGTATGTTGAAAAGAGACAGAAAAGTAGAAGTTTTTCAAATTACAAAATTTCACTTCTATTTTAAATCTTGAAGTAAAAGTGTGAGGATTTTTTGAAATGTTCGACACACGGGGAAAAAAATTTCATGCAATTATCTTTATAAAAGAAGAAATTATTAATTATTAAGTATTTTGAGTGTTTTATTAAAGTTTGTTCAAAAACGTTTTTGGTTTTTTATTTTTTAAATCACTGATACTAAAAGTTTTAAAAATAATTTTTATTTAAACGCAACGATATTGATTCATTTCACAGTATAAAATTCAAAAAGAAAATAATACAATGTGATAAAAATATATTTAAGAATATTTCCTTATATTTTTTTCTTATATTCTACTGTTCTTCAATAAATCAATCTTTAAGAATAAAAAAAAAACTATCGGTTGTGATGCGTTATATGAATGAGAGTTCCGTGTTATGAGGGAATTCCCCTTTTTACTACGCAGCGAAAGACTCAAAATTACCTCAACCTTTCCCGTCTTCCAAACAGAAGCTAACGCAAAGTGCTTGACTCAATTGAGAATTTTTTTTAAAGTTTTCATTTTTTTAGAGGGTTTAACTTTCATGTTAAAGCTTTAAAATTTCATACATTTATTGCAAAAACAAAGTACTTTAAAATAAAAATGTACAAAAAAGACTGTTTAAATTATTTCTCGCATAAACGGTATTTTACGAAAATCACAAAATTTTTTTAAAATCCGTAATTTTTAAGCAATTTTTTCAATCTTCGCACATAAATTGGATAACATTATTCTACAAACATAAACAAAGTTTCGTACGATAATTTTAATAAATTATGAAGTAATTGAATGTTGAGTTAAAATTTTGAGTATTTTTTAAAAAAATCATAGAAAAAAAGTTTTTGGCATTTTATATTTTAAACGACCGATTCAAAAAGAAAAAAGCATGGCATTATTTAGTAAAAAATATCGTTTTAATAACACGAAAATAAATTCATACGCAACGATTTAAAAAAAAAATTCATAAAAACGTATCAGTTTTAACTCATTAAAAAAAAATCTTAAGAAATAGGAAATATCATTATTTTGCAAAAAACATTATACCGTATCATGGCGAAAGAAATGATCTTTCCGATTCCGTAATTATTTTTTGTCTGATTTAAAAAACAAAAATCGGATGGCTGCTTAAATAACGTCAAGAGTACCGAAAACTTTCACCCTCTGTTGCAATATCTGCTTCCACAGACACCGGAGCATCCCTTATGGGAATCTGGCAACGTTTTTTCCGGATTCTTCACATTTCCGACAGTAAAAAATTTATAACGTGATTAATTGAAATAAAAACCATCCTATGTTTTAAGTTGGACGATATGCAAAATTATATTATGATCGGTTGAGTAGTTTCGGAGTCCATCGCGGACAAACACTGTGACACGTATATTTTATATATAAAGATTTGAAATAACCATACATGTCTACAGAAAATATTTTGTTATATATATATATATAGCTAACAAAAAACATCTTATCGATATGTTGATAAGTGTATTTTTAAATTTATCTATCATTAGGAAACTTTCACCGTGTGGTGACCGGATGTGAAAGACTAGTCTCAATGTAGCCCATGCATGTTGTAGAAGGCGACTAAATTGGGTACCCAGTGTCCGGGGGTCCGTGGAGATTATGTCAAGAGATCGATCTTTCAGGTTCACGGGTTGGGAGTTAGGGCTAAAAAAGCTATTGTTATGAAATTTCTAGCTCGAATAAACCTGGGCTGTTTTCTAGGAAGCGACTTGGAAGAAGTTTAACACTAGAACGCTACCCATTCGTCTGGTAGACTACGTCTATAACAAATAACCTTGTACTCTCACCCTCAATACGGGAAATGAAAAGTGTGACTCAGTACCTTCATGTGACCTTGGTTACTAGAAATTAGGATATTTTTTTTCCCTCAAAATATTTTAGCGTGTAGTATTTTTAGAACAATGTTAGTCTGAGAGACGAATGAGTAGAACTAATGTTTGTAATTGAGAATCTGTCTTAGTTTTTTTCCTGCGTTGTGAGGACGATGTCAGTACGTTTTCGCGGGGGAAACTTTTGGGGTAAACCTGAGGCTACCCGTGAATTTATTATAAGGTTTTATTAATGATGAAAATTTTATTTCTGAGGTTGAATCGGGAAATGAAGACTCTTATCGCCTTACTTCGTCGAAGAGTTAGCAAGAAGTGTTTAAGGGTCTAATCGAAACAGTACCATGAATAATTGGCTTACTTCGATACCTTTAGATGACAAGCTTTTGAAGATTCTAATGAATTTTAGATTTGTCGGAACTATTCGGAAAAACAAACGAGTAATTCCTCCTGAAATCTTAGAATTGCGGTCTATAAGTGTAGAAACATCTATTATTATTATGACCAAGATAAAACTATTTTATCCAAAAAAAAAAAAAATGTGTTGTTCTTTTATCTACATTCCATGAAAAACCAAATATAAATGAAGAAAGAAAACCGGAAATAACTGAATTTTACAATGCAACAAAAGGACATATTAGATCAGGTGTGTAACAACATGTCATGCAGTAGAGAAACACGTCGATGGCCTCTTTGCGTATATTATGACATGATAAATATCAGTTTAGTGAATGCACATATAATATATGTGCATAGTATGGCTCACAAATCTGAAAAAAGCATTATCTTGAAGAAAGTTTCGGTAAAGCTAAGAGATGATCTCTTTTAGCCATGGATGAAGGAATGTCGAAATGTATCAACTTTGCTCCGATCAACAAGGATAAATATCTGTGAACTTTTGAAATTAGAGCAGAACACTGAACTACTAGAACAATCGAAAACTAAAAAAAAAGGAAAATTTGCGCTTTTTGCCCATGTCAGTTGCGTAGAATTATTCGCAAATTTAGTTTATTATGTTCAAGAGCAATTTGCTGAGAGGGTCATACTGATATGTGTAAAGATTGCTTCGAAAATAAATAAATTTTACTTTCTTGCTTGCAGTTTGGATGTCATGAAATCATCTGCAGGTAGTATAATATTTATGTTATTAACACATTTTAATTATGTTTTAAGCATGAAAGAAAACTCATATCGTCTGGGAGACGAATGGGTTCCATTCCCGTAAGTTTTTCAACGGGTTAGTTTTTCAACATTCTAAGGTTAAAGGACTTATGAAGGGTGTCGGGTTATGAAATAATTGGTCTTCATACAAAAATAATCTAAGATGCATTGATGGCCTAGATAATGATTTCCTGGTTTTGAGAACTAAAAATTGGAGAACACTAGCAGGAAGCGGGCTGGCTCGGAAAAAGCTTCTTCAGAAGGCTAATGGCAACCCTGGGCTGTCGAGCCACTGAGGAAGGAAGGATATAAAACTTTCATTTTTTAAATTGATCCAAATTCATCTAATTTATTTTTTGTAAATATTTTAATGCTAGGAAGAATTTTTACTTTGTAAAAAGTTTGATTTTTCTTTTTAAAGCCTTATTCATATTCAGCTGTACGCCACTTTGTGTTTGCCTTTTTTCAGTCTCCATCGATATAAAAATAATTATTTTCGAATAATTCTTTGGGATCGGTGTCAGATTTACCATTGCTACGATTCACTGCTGGTATAGTTTGCTTTAATTTTCAATATTGATACACTTTACCGAAATGAATCTTCGTCCTAGCTTTCTTTTTCCTTTTCGGATAATTCTAGAAGAATATGTAGAGTAATCTCAGATTTTTTTTTACAAAGTTTGAAGTCAGCATTCGAAAAGTTGTAGGAATTATATTTTTCTTTCCATAATAAAGCTCCAAGATGTGAAGGAAAAAGAGAAATTATTTGTAAGAATGGGCGCTTGTCTTAAATTGCACGATAATAAAGCACGAATTAACTAGTAACTGAAACTTAATTTTAAAGACTGAAAAACCCATTTCATCTCGGATGGAGCAAGAGCGAAGAAGAAAAGGGGATGAGACTCCTAGACTGTTTTGGCGCTATTTTTGATAACTGTATAAGGAATATTATATTTCTCGTAAAATATGTGCATGCTCTTCCACTGTAAGGTTATAAAGTATTACCACTTTTTTAATTATTGTTGAGCAATTTTTAATAACTCTGAAAAAGATTGAAGTCCTGTGTATTGGCTCCATCGTAGGATATGTACAGTTACTCCCAAAATTGAGGGTACACCTACTTTTAAAACGGGAATCAATGTTTAGAATGAAAAAATTATATTAAATGAGGGAAATAATTAAAACCTTTAAGCATAGATGCGTTTATTAGATCATAATTCATTATTTTGAATGATAAAACAAAATATTTGATAGTTTAAACATATTTATAATAACTTATAAAGAAAATTAACATAAATTAATAGCCATAAAATTGAGAGTACATGCATCTATTTTCTTGCATAAATCATGAATAATAAAGAGTTAATATTTAGTAGCATAACCTTTTGCTGATATAACAGCTTCCAATCGCCGAGGCATCGATTCCACAAGATGTCTAGTGGTCTCGGGAGCAATATTCAGCCATTCTTCTTGCAATACCGATTTCAATTGTTCCTTGCTTGTAATTTGATGTTTTTGCACAGCTCTCTCAAGGTGGGACCACAGATTCTCGATAACATTTAAGTCGGGAGACTGTGGAGGTGTATTAAGTTGATTCCGACAATGATAAAGCAGCCATTCTTTTACAACAAACGTAGTGTGCTTGGGGTCATTGTCTTGTTGGAATATGAAATTCGACCCCAGTCCCAGTTTATCAGCACTTTCTTTCAAATTATTTTGCAGTATATTAAGACAAGCCATCTTTTGCATGATTCCATCAATGAATACTAGCTTTCCCACCCCCGACGCAGCCATACACCCCCAAGCCATCACCGATCCACCTCCGTGCTTCACAGTAGGAATTGTGTGTTTTGGGTGGTGTGAGGTATTTGGCTTACGCCACACCATACGACGACCGTCACTGCTGAAGATGTTGAACTTACTCTCATCGCTGAAAATGACTTCGTTCTAAAACTGTTGAGGCTTTAAAATGTGTTCTTTAGCGAATTTCAATCGCTTGACTCTATTCCTCTTACCAATTACTAGCTTTTTTTGAGCTACTCTACCATTATAGCCAGCCTTTCTTAGGACTCTTCGTACCGTTTCTGCAGAAACAGATCGACCTAAGGTATTAGAGGTACTGGCTGCAATTTTAGGAGCACTAATTTTAGGATCAATCTTCACTTGATGTATAACTCTTCACTCGGTTATAGAGTTCATAATTTTCTTTCTCCCTCTTCCTTCTGTATTTGCCAGCATACCAGTCTTTTTAAATTTTTGCAGGATTTTTTGGATGCAGTTAACACTTCGTCCAACTACTTTAGCAATATTCCGCAGGGATTTACCTTCATTTGACAGTTTAAAAACAAGTTTTCTCTCTTCGATCGTCGTTTCCTTCCGATTCTCCATTTTAATCAAGACATCAAATTACAAACACAAATTTGTTATCAGATAGCCTTTAAAAGCCTTTCTTTATCATAGATCTATTATCAAATTTCTATTTAAAAAATTACTGGCAGTTTTGCATAGTGATTAAAGAAGTGTACCCTCAATTTTGTGACATTAAAACAGTGTAGTTTTTCTTTCGAACCTTCATATTTTTGTTTCAATCAATTTCCATATCTTACATTTAATGTTATTTGGAAGAGTAATGTATTCATTTTGAATGTACAAAAGTGCGTTAACATAGCGCATTAATTTCTACACCTGGTGATCCGATGGTGAATTCGGAATTAAGCGTGCTCTAAATTTTGGGAGTCACTGTACATTGGGATGGATCGAAATTTTTTTTCTTCAAAAACTACCTCTGCGGAAAAAAATGTTCTCTGGTTCAGAGATGAAGGGAAAATTTAAACGAAAAAATTTTTATGTTAAGTATTGGCACAAGGGAAATGGAGTTGAGGTATTTTTATGGTAAAAAGTCAAAGTAATTTTTTTAAAAAGAAAAACATGTGTTTAGTACTTTTTAACATTTGTTGCGATGAGAGGACACTTACTAAACAGTTATGAGTAAAAAATATAAAGCAAACTTAACAACTTCCTTTACATTGAATTTTTAAAATAGTCTCGAAATTGTAGTGCGCAATAAAGCGAAATACCGAAGAAAGCTTGGTTCGCATTGATTCGACCCACAGTGCGGGGAGAGAGAGTCGGGGTTATGAAATGTTGAGATGTACATAATACTATTCACTCTACAGAGCACCGCCCATCCGGTATAGTGGTTAGTGACGCTGACTGCTGTGCCGTAGGATCTGAGTTGGAATCCCGGAGAAGGCATGGATGTACTCTAAAGAGCCGTGGAGCCGCAAGTCCTCTTGTGAGGTTGGTGGAAGGGGAAGAGAGAGGGTCGGCCTCTGACTTGCTTCAGGGCGTTCTCCCTCAAAATTGGGGTGGAACCGAGCAAAATCGTACGATCACCTGCATGGTGCTCAAGGCTACGGCTAACGATAGGCGTAAAAATCCAGCGCCTTGCCGCGATGAATTTCGTAGGCCTTGATCGATGTTACTGTCAATCAGGTGGCTTAAGTAACAACAACTCTACTGAGTACTCACGTATCAATAATCATTTCATTTTTTCGAAAATTCAACTTTATTGTGACAATATTGGTTAAGAAATTATGATGTTTGGTATTTTTAACTTTGAAGCCTGCCACGATGATACTCAACGAACTGTATATGGAATTTTTTATATGCATTTTATTTTAAAAAAAGGAAATTATATTTAAAGAACTTTCTAAAAGAAATCAGGGAGGGCAAATGCCAGGTGCTGTTCACTAGTGACATCATTCCTTTTGAAAGAAGAGAGATATATCTGTATTGTGTTGGTCTTTTTTGGAAAATCTTATTAGAAAGCTGAAAAAAAAATAAGGCTTATTAAATCAAACATTCAGTTCAGTGTGCTTTTACCTCTGCAAAAAGACTTGACCTGCTTTGTCAGATACTGTAACTCAATTTAAATCTTTAATATGTACTAAAATATTTTTCAGCTATTCTGTTTTCCTTTTCATGTTATGCTTATATAAGATGTTCAATAATTGTAGATGGTGCTTGGAATTCTCTCCAACTCAATTCTTTTCACATTCTTATATGAGAATTTATTCAACCGGTCGAGTTGCAGTGATTGAATTAATGTTAAATTCATGTGTTGGCACATAAAAATCGAGAGTACAACTTATAGATATAGTCAGTATTAAAAAAGGTGGCCTTCTGTTTGATTTAATTAGGAACATATTCCATGTTATACGCCATGGCACACGCAAACAATTTTCAAGGATCAAAAGTCCACCATCCTGATCTCAAAGTCCACCGACCTCAATACGTCGCCAAACATATTCTTTTGATTTTGTCAATTTTGGAAACAATAAAAAATAAATTATTGAATAAATGATTAGCATTAATGAGTTAAATAAAATATTAACAACAAATACTTAATTAAATTCTACGCATACTTTATACATGGGGTTATCATGAGTCAAAGAATAAATAAATAAAGTCAATTTTTGGAGATGGAGATTTATTATATGCATATTTTGAAATTTATCTGTTCAAAATTAACTTTAGATGGAAAGAATTGCATTCAGTTAGAAAAATTCAAATGTATTTTTATCAAATAAGTTCGATAACGAAAGTATGAAAAATATTAAAGTAGGTCCCCCACATAGATAAGATATTTACGCTCAAGCTTTAACAGTTACTGTTTTAAAATATATCTGAGTCGGGTAACATTTTATTGACGTATAAAAAATTACCACACTCACACATACATGGATGGAAATGTATATGAATTTCTTCTGCAAGATTTAAATTTATTAAAAAAATATAAGAGGTTACATTTGAAATTCAATAGCCAACAGGGCACCACTCTGTTATTGTATGGATTGCAAACTCGTGTCTTGCGTCATTCCTGTCAAGTCATGGCATGGAGTCGTGGTGCCGCTGAAATCCCGCCGTGTAGAAGTTAAATCTATTGAGACTCAAAGGCCTCATGCTGGCGTGATGTGGAGATTTGTAGAATAGGATGCCAGCTCAATTGTCTCCTTGTGATTTAATTGTCTTTTAAAATTATGAGCCTGTAGCCCTCGTACTGTGTCGAGGTGTGATGTTAATTATTAATCTATCCGATATTCTACTTGAAATCGAAAAAAAAAAGTTCTCATTAAAAGCTCTTTACATTGAAATGCTATCTATGGAATTGGTTGGAAGATTTATCTTAAAATCTTATGTTGTACACATAGGAACTGATTATGAAGACACCTCGAACAGTGACATACATTTTTTGAGACTAAAAAAATAAAATAAAATGTTTGCGTTATCTGGTCGTGTATGTAATTAGCAGTAACGCGTAACGTTCTCCCTTGGCCTCGCAGGGGGGCACAGGATTCTAGGAGGGCCAAAATTTATGTTATGGTTTTGCAATCCTTTGTAAGGTTCGGCTGGAGGGCCAAAACCTGATTTTGTGTGTGGGGGGGGGGCTAATATTCTTCGTTATACCACTGGTAATTAGTTCTTTATATTCATAAATTATACGATCATTTTTTTATTCTCTTCGTCATGCATTTTCCTTACAAATATAAATCAGAGAAATTCATAGTATGTAAGAAAGAATAAATAATAATAATAAATCCATCTAAAATATGCATTGGATACATAAAGCAAAGTAAAAATTAAAAAAAGAAATTGTGCTCCATTCCGTTTTAATGGCGACTCTTAATTTCTAATAACATTGCGATAAGATTATTTGCCATGAAGTAGACCTTTTACTGAAAGTATTTCATTAAAATTTGATCGCAACTCCTATGGAATTGTGCTGAATGAATTGAAAAATACTTTCCGTCGTATGAAGTAATTTTAACTGCGTTACTTAGAAATATCACGAGCAAAATTAAAAACAGTCACAGTCGTATAACTTGAAACTATTTTTGCCCATTTTTAACCATTAGGCCATCTGCAAATTATCTCCTGTATTTAATCATTATTTTCGGGGATATAATGTATTTGAACGTACTTTACTGAATTTTCGAGAATAATATTTTTGTAGCTTGTGTCCTGAAATTGTATATCAAAATGCTCTCATTAACTTCAATAATAATATAATTGCTCATTAATTTCCTTTTATATCCATTGTGTACTCGTTACTTACGTTACAAATATTTTTTCTTAAAAAATGGGAAAATAATTATTGATTTTTAGAAGTGATGATTAAATATAAAAGTATTAAAACTTTCTTGCATTATCAGGAAAGTTTCTATCTTGGTGCAGTTCTTTTGTAATTTATCTTTTGGGAAAAATATGTTTAAAATATTCATTGTTTGAAATCATATAAATTGGTTTGTTCGATTTTCGTTAAAGGCTTATTACAAAGAAGTACTGTGTTTATTAAATTCAAAATTATGACAGTGTTACCACTCGTTGTGCTGCAAATAATGTAGTAGAATATTATCTCAAACAGTTTTATTAAAGTAACCGATCGCTTGTAGTTTTTTTTAACGTTAAATAATCAAATACTTTACCTTAGAAATCATTTGATTGATTCAAAGATAGCAAAAAATTAGATATACGCTGGAATTTTATAAAAACCAATATGTGTCTTTGTAATCTTTAAAGAAAAAGATCCTCCTGAGTTTTGCATATTTATTTTTCAGAATTAACATGATTTACTTCTTTTTTCGAGCGGTTTTTTATTCCTTTGGGATTAATAATTTTGTGTATGTCTGACATTGAATGAATGTCATGGCTTAATTCGAATTGATATGTTTATCTAATGTCTAATGCTTTGTATTTGCTTGGAGTAATTCTTTTTGCATGTAAACGTGATTTGGGCATATCATCTGTAAGATAACACTAAAACGAACAGCTTTAAATATTTAAATTCTGTTGGGTGTACTTTTATCATTTACGGCAAGAAATAACTCATTTCAAAAGATAATAAAAACTACGATCTTCCAGTTAAAAAAACAATTTTTGAAAAAGATATAATCTCACGAAAAAAGATGTAAATGTCGGCTTACGCGTACTAAATAAAATATTGATCAAATAATCTCATACAGAATCCTAGAACAATTTTCTTGAAAACTGCAAAAACAAAATATATTCAACTTTTTATTCATTTTTCTTGAATTTTGTCCATGAAACAATAAGTTTTGTCCGGGTTTTTTTTAAAAAATTTCATTAAAATATTTAATTATTTTTGTTTTTTCATCACATCCAATCTTTGGTGCGGGTGATGATTTTTTTAAGGTATTTATTCTTTTTTCAATAACACTTGAACCCACGGTTTTTTAATTTCCTTTCATTTTGTAAACTGTCATTTCTATTTTTGAAATTTATTCAACAATCCAAGATTTTGTCTTTTAATTTTAATATCACCAATTAGTTTTAAAAAAAAATGGAACTATGTTTTTTTGGTAATTATGTATATATAAAGCAAGCTCTTTTCTTTTTCTAATTTGCTAAAAAATCTTTGTAAAAAGATATAATTTTCTGTTTTTACAAGTTTTGTTCCGTATTCTGTTCTTGATCCAGAATAAATTAATTAATACTGTTCTTTTAAATTACATTTTTGATTATGTTACCATAAAAAAGGAAAATAATAAAATACCCAATGTCACAGTGGTTTCCAAGAAAAAATTATCAAAACAAATAAGACATGTTTAGAAGTATTTTTATATTTCTATTTGAGTTCTAACTCGATCGTAACATTTTAGAAAAACCATTTTTCTACGATTTCCTCATTTGAATAAATAAAGAGTTAATTATTCATTTCAATTTAAATAAAGAAACCACAATAAAATTAAGTGATACTGAAAATAGTATTAAAATAAATATATATTAAATCGATGTCATTCTTTTCTCGAGTGAAATATGCAGCTATCGTCTATAGTCTATCATTTCTAAAAAGCACAAATGAATTGTCTCCCACCAGGAAAAAAAGTTGAGCAGTTTAATCTGCCCATGCGCATCGCAAAATAGAACTCCATTTTTTTTCCCTTCCAGTTCCTCTTCGGTATAATTCTCCGACTTTTTCAAATCCTCCTGCATTCGTTGTTCTCAGAATTCCTTTCGATCACTTTTGTTTGTTTGATTCGTTTTATTTTTCTGCCGTTTCATTTTTCCGTTGGTTGCCTTTTCGTTATTCGGCTTTGCGAGTGTTCGATATCGATAAAGACACCTTCCTGTGGCTTATCAGGGAAGTGCAAACTACAGGCACCGGAAGACAACCAACCTCCGCCGCTCCACACCGTCACTCATCCGGTCCACGTGACCACACGCATCCATACATTCAGACACGCATGCATACGGCAACACCAATACAACACTCAGCATTCACTCACAACGAACGCGGGTAAATAAAAATGCAACTCGATGGTTGCTGCTTCATATTCTTTTTTCCCTTCCCGAAAATGTTTGACATTTCTTTCATCTGTTCTCTTCTGACTCACCCTAGTTGTTCCCGGACCCGGTTGAGCGTGCAAAGAGGGTCACCTGTGCAAGGAATGGGCCCCAGGGCCCCGCAGAAATACCTGGCGGTGGTATGTTGTTATTTTAGCTAGGCTGGCATGGCAGCCAAGCCTTGGCATCGATCTTGTTTGGAGTTCTATCGTTAGCGATGTTTTCTGCTCATAATCCCGTTTTTAAAAGGCAATTTTTCTTCCCGAAAATCGTTTTCGACAGAGTTTTGTCTCTTTTCCGTGCTTGAGAGAATAACCGATCAAGGAAGTAGCTAGCGATGTTTTCTTTTTCTTGCTGTGGTTCATTTTTTTTGTTCGTGTTTCATGCGATTAGATTTTCGGAATAAATATTTCCTCTTTTTTTTGGCACCACGACGTGAATGCGGGTGGCTTTGACAGGTAAGTGCACTCATATCAACAGAATTTTGCTCCTCTTTTGTATTTTATTTGGCAATAATTTAATGCTTAACGCATCCAAAAAGAAATTGCAGTGCATTTAAGTTTCGTTAAATAATGAAATAACTTTTAAAACTTTTTACGTCTTCTGAAAAAAGCAATCGATATTTTTGAACAGGTAATTTTGTGCTACCTTTTTATTGCTCAATTTTATTATGCAATGGATAATGTGTTTTAAAATTATTTATCTAAGTATAATTTGTGACTTAAAGTACCATTAATAACAATGCAGGAATATGAACCTTTAAGTCTTCAAAAGTTTTCTATGAAGTTAGTTTTGTTATGTATGTCCTAGCAACGAATTCTCAGACATGAGTTTTGGCTTTGTTTTTTAAATCGTAATTTGTATATTAAAATATAGTATATCAAAGTTAATGCATTATTTTATTCAAAATAGGACTTTTTTCCTTGCTCTGTCTTATTAATAAGATGTATTGTTAAAAATTCATATTCAAAGATACAGAGTTGCATAGTAACAGGAAACAAGAATGTTGTAATTTATTTAAACCTGTTTGTTATTTATCTGTGTGTTAAAAATAACATAACTATAATTTAAAATGTTAATATTCACAATTAAGCTGAGAGCAGTCTAATTCAAACTCTCTTAGCTATGTCATTTCAATATGTATGCTGCTTTTAATTGATAGATAATTTAATCTTGTACATTGAAAATTATTTTGTTAAGTAGTTATATGTAATTTGAAATATTTTTTTGCTTGTCATAAGGTTGTTACAGTTGAAGGAATAATTAGGTTAAGCTGATTAATACATTTCAATAAATTTACTGCTGGAAACTATATAACACTAAAAAAGCAGTCCATATTTGTGATATTGAAGAATTTGTTTTAAGTACTTGAAGATGGACGTTTTAAATTACATTAAGTTCTAAATTTGTAGAATTGCAGCATTTTAATTGTAAAATTACATTTTCTAACTTTTGACTTATTACTTTAAAGTGCTTTCATTTTATGTCAAAGTCTTCTTTGTCAAAAAGAGAGCAAAATTTTTTAAATAAAGTTAATGTGATTTATCAATGTTTTATGTTTTAGTTCTAATAAAAATTGAAATATAAATTGGCTAAGTATTTTTACTAACTTGCCTAAGTAGTTGTTGTAATAGTCAGTGTTTCTTCCCTTTTTTTCAGTATTCTTATTGGAAATTGATGGCAACTTGCATTTTTTTATATGTGTGTTGCAAATCCAATTTCAATTTAGATTATGTTAAAAGCTTGAACTATGTATCAAAAATTGTTTGTCTGCATGAAAATTATCATATCTTTTGAAAGATAATTGTGAAACTGTTATATCAAATAACTTATAAATAATTTTAAATTAATCAGGGTTAAGGTTTGAAATGTTTTGGAAAAGCAGCTTGGTTGTTAACATTGACTTTTTAATGTCAAAGAATAATGAATTTTTTACTTAATATTTACTAACTTGTACTAGAATATTTTGTTCAAAATCTATGTTTATTAAAGTGTTTTTTATTGTTAATAGTGCATTTAATTTTTCATATAAAGTGTCCTGAAATGTATTAAAAAAATCTGAAAAGGCATTCTTTAACACAGCATAATTTATTGGAATAATAGATTACATCCGTTAGGATTTAGAAAAATATACTTTTATTTTTATTTTAAAACAATGTATACCTCCAATATTAACATTTTTATTGATGGTAACCTATATATTTTTATTAATAAGAACCTATGTTACTATTTTATTGTAATCAACATATTTTTAATTGGAGTTTTTCTCATTTGCCTTATAGAATGTTTATAAAGTCTTGTTAGTAATTGTAATATCATGATGACCACGAACTTTTATAAATTTGCATTCAATGAAAACCATCACTTTAGCCATTAAATGAAAATTGTAGTCTTCCTTAATTCTATATATTAGCTTTTCTGAATTTAAAAAATTAGATTTATTTGCTATAATATATTTTAAAATTAAGTAAATTGACAATTATATCAATTTGGAAGTTTACTTTTGAAAAAAAAAAAAATCAATTTAAGCTTGATTGAGTCTCTTTTTTTGTTATATACTGTTTTTGACATAGTTTTACGATCTATATCTATGTATTTTGACAAGGCAGTTCAACCTTTATCGTATAAAACTTTTATTGATTGTTTTAATGCATAAATTAATTGTATTTTCAGTATGTTATGTTCAGTACCTTAAACAAGTTTTTTACAAGATTTAAATGTTATTTTAAAGTTTAGTACACACACACACATATATACATAATATGGTTAATATAACATTTGGTGTTTTAAAAAAATTCACATTAGATAAAAATGTAAGTAATTAAATTAATGTTAGTAAATTAAGTAAAGATACAAAACTAAAAATAAAAGAAAATTGTGAGATGCTTAGGAACTGTAATGCAAGTATGCATTATCATTACTAAAAAAAATGCTCATTTTCTTTTTTAAAGTTATTTTTATTATTAAAATATTGATGAATGTTATTGGTTACCTTTTTGCATAAATTTAATTTTACATTTTTAGTATGCTGCTATTATACTGGTCAGTTTTTTAAAAAATTTTGAGTTTAGATTTTAATTTGTGAAGTTTGAATTCAAATTCTCCTGAAAAATTTACATTGTGTAGTGTTGTACAAGGTCTTTGTTTTCAAATTACTATTATACAATTAAAATTCACACGAGTTTCCTTAAAAACATAATTTAGTGAAATTATTGATTTTTTAAGTGAATCAAATGTTATGGATTTATCATGTTCAGAATTACTTGCCAGGTATTCAAATATTGTTCATTAAATTATGTTTTATTTTGTTGTAAGAAAATAATCTGGCTACAATTATGCTGTTATTGTTACAAATGATTAAAGAACTTTTTAGCTTTCCTCAGGCAACCATAAAAGTTTTTGTGACAAGTTTGGTGAATAATTTAGATTTGAATCCCATAAGTCGGGGTGTGAAACTCATTGGTGCACTGAGAGAAAAACAATAAAATTTTTGAAATAACCCTTTGCATGTAATCCATTTTTTTAAAATGATTTTCATGTCATATTTTAAAAGAAGTTGTTTTTTCAAAATGTGTTCTTAGTTATTACATTTTTTTTGTTCCTTTGTCAAAATATGTAAGTTTTGATAAGAAACTATGATATATTTGTTACTAAGGCACATTTTTTCTTCTGTAGGTCTTCTTAAAATTGTATCGGGTCTAAATGTGGATCTACTCCCTCCTCGTAAAAAGGTCACTATTCTTCTAATCGGTAATCATTCTGCTGGGAAAAGTTCTTTCATCAATTGGTAATCTATAATTTTTCTTGTTAAAAATTAATAGTGTTTTTTTTAATTATTTTGTCTATTATTTGAAAAAATAAAAAAGTTTCAAAAAATGTTACAAATATGTTACCATAACTGACATTTTTTGAATAAAGTCTCAAAGTATGTTTTTACTTTTTGAAAAATGTGTTTGTACTTAAAACATTAAGCTTTGATCTTGGTCTAATTAATTATTTGATCATTGATGTGTATTGGTTTTTAAATTATATTTCAAATCCTATTCATTTTCTATTTTTTATGTAATTCCTGTCAAGATATTATTCCCGATTTTTAATATTTTCTATGCCTTTTTCCTGTATGCTTGAAGTAAGTAACTTACAGACTGTGTAAAAACCAAACTATGGAGGTTGACCGAATGAAAAATGGAATAGTTAAAAAAAAGTAATTCGAATATTTTAAATTTAAGAGAAATCATAATTATGGAATTATTGTTCCCATCATTTGGGCATCATGTTAATGTCCTTGCTTGCAGAGTGATAGAGGTTTTTTTTTAAAGCCCTGCATTGCTTCCTTCACTTTAGCATCCAGTTGAAAAAATATTTTTCTTGCAAAAATTAAATGGTAAAAGAAGAAGAAATGTGACAGTCATATGGCGACAAATCCAAGCTGTATGCTGTGCATTTCAGTACTTCCCCAAGAAAGTTTGTTTTATATTGTCTGGGTTTTTTCAGGAGATTTGTGAATGTGCAATATCATAAAGAAAGATAACTTATTATGAGAAAAAGACAGGTTATTTACTTTAAATTGTTTTCTAAGAGTACCTACAGTATTGTGTAAAATTGATAGTGCACTTTTATGGCTAGAAATGAAAGTGATCAGTGTTTGAAGAAAGATGTTAACATTTTCTCTACAGCCAGCATTTATTTTGAATTTTTTTCCCACTGGATATTCATGTTTTCACTGCATATTCATTTTCTTTGATTTGGATATGTAGTAATGCCACCTTAACACGTTGCTTGCAGAGAATGCATCTCACAAATGCAGGTTTTTTTATTAAAAAAAAATCGTTTGTTGCATTTTGTGTTTGGGAATGAGGTGTTTTGGTATCCATTTTGCTTAGACTATGTTATTGCAGATGTTGATGGAGAATTGATTATACTATTCCTTTTCTTTGACACAGTGCTGTACATGTATCATGAATTGTAACCCTTCAATTATCTAACCCAGTGATTCTCAACTTCTTTTGTTTGTTGTGGTACATGTTTAACAATTTCGAAATTTACTAGCACATTATCAATAAAATAAGTTTTAAAAAAAATTTACTTATCTTTAATGAACTATGTAAAGTAGCTTATGATAATAATTTTCAATTTTAAATAAAATAATATGTACAACAAAACAGTTATTGAGTACTTAATTACAAATTAATTATAGGAATACACTGAATGCAAAATTTGAGTTTGATGATTTTTGATAATTTGGTTTATATTTGGTCATAAAAAAGATAATTCCACTCTCATTTTGTTATCTACTTTTAAAAGTCACTATCTTTCTTTCATTTTAAAATTAGTTATTGCTGAAAAATAAATTCATGCAAATAAGATGTTGAAAATTGTAATATTTTTAAAGCTTTTTTGACCCTTATAGGATAATTGCCTCTAATTTTAATCCAAAATAAATTGACTCTTCTGATGGTTTTGAAATTAACCCTTTCAAAACGAAGGATGCAAATGTGTGCGTACCATCACGGCTGGAGGGTTTTGTGTAGTTAAGCCTAAATTGATGTAATCGGCATACAGATGTCGGAAATATCATTATCGTAAAATTCGCAATTAACAGAATAATCATAATATATTATTTGTCACTACCCCTATTCTTAGGTTCTAATTTAGAATAAATTTTGCATCATTCTAATATTCCCAGTTCAGTTATACATTTTCAATGCTCCGACCTTGTAAAAGTAAAAAAAAAAAAAAAAAATAATAATAATAATTTTGTCTACCAGAACTAATTTTTCATTAAAAACTACTGTAAACCCAAACCAAATGCTCCATCAAAAATAAATCTCTCATCTTCACTATAAACAAAAACCATGTGTTCATTTGAAGAGCAGTCATAAAGCATTCAATTCGGAAGCATTCCCTTCCTGTTATGTTTCTAAAACAAAAACCACATGAAAATGAGTAATATTTCTCTCATTTTGAGAAGAATGATCAGATAATATATGTATCTCAAACCGTATGGACATTTCATACCATCTATTGCCGAAAAATTGAGCTTAAAAAACATTCCAAGTGTGTGATGCGGATACAGGATGCCCGGGAACTGACAGTGTTTCATGCTGTCGTGGATATAGGACATTCGTCCCGAAGGGGTTAAGTCTTGATTATAACAGAGTGAAATTAGTTTTTCCTCTTCATTCAAAGTTAATTCATATACAGATGTATCTGTTATCTCAAATGGATTATGAACAAAATCAAATTCTTTTATATCTTAATTTGGGGAGTAATGAACAACCTTCTCCTCTAGTAATGGTCACTAGTGATTTTGTGAACAGTTTTATTGGAGTATTTTGGAACTGACAAACTCTTCCAAATTACCTTCCAGTGCTTTGTACAGGAAGGTAATTACCTTTTCTGTGCTGCCTTCTAAACTGTATTTGTGTACCTTCAAAGTCCAACATTTATAAAAAATCAAATCACATTTAAACAATACTCCCCACACTGTATTTAGTAACTATTCAATGCGAGATGTTCATATCATGCTCACTTTCTATCATTAAAAGCCATACTACTGCATTCTGTTCTGGATGTACCCATTATTCGCGCAAGTTAACATTTGCTTTAAATGCTCTCAAGTACAAAATAGTTAGCTTTCGAACATTCTCTTATAACTCTGAAAGGTGGCACTGCCATGACACTGTCATACATGTCCATTTTTTATCTGGGTAATTTTTATATTTAATATCTATTACTGTCTTGTTTTTGTTTTAAAACCATATGACCAAGAGGAGGGAATCTGAGACTTAACATTCATGTGCATAAGAATTTAAATTCAAATATCAACAATGAACTTCAGAAAAATAATCCTCTTTGTATTTACTGGTGAAATAAGTTTCTGTGAAGGAAGGTTATATATTTATTTTGCATGAAGTTTAGTATACTCTAGCTGCATGGCCTGGCATTGCACAGACTTTATCGAGAGCATAACTTTTTGCCAATGGAAATTTCCTTCCCCTCTCGATGTCATTACTTCCTTGTTTTGTGTGTGATTTCCATATCAATGTCATTAAAATTCCTTTTTTCAAAATATCTTCCCCCTCTTCACTCTGTCAGATGGTATGCTTCCCCTCTGCTTAGCCCGGCATTTTGCACAGGCTTTTTCCGAGAATAAAACTTTAATCCCAATGGAAATTTCCCTTTTCCCACTTGATGTCTCTGTATGCGCAATGTGTGTGATTTCTATACTTATGTCATTCAAATTATCTTTTGGGAAATGTCTTCAATTTCTTTTTCTTTGCAGACAATTTTCTTTCAGCTTAGCCTGGCGTTATATGGGCTTTTTTGTGTATAAAACTCTTTTTCAGTCTTATTTTCTCCTATGATAAAATCTTTCTTAAAATTTTTATTTCTGATTTGTAATTTACAAAACTCATCTAGTTTTATCCACAAGAAAAAAGATAATGTACAATTTGATTATTAAATAATTATTTGTAGGGGTCAATATTAATTTAATTTTTTATTAAAAATAGATTAATTTATATCCATTTTTATTAAGTAATGAATGAAAAAATTCTAACTAATAACTATTGAAATGATTGTTTATTTCTGGATGTTTAGTTATTCAATTAAAAATATGAAACTTTTAAAAAGAAGTATTGGAGAGAAAACCTAAACATTTGTTTGCATTCACTGTATAAAGAAAGATTCAAAATGTAAATAATACTATCTGATGAAAACTTTTCAGCATTTTCTTATATTCTTAAAGTTTTTCACTCTAAATCGCTTTTTTAAAAATAAAGAAAACTATCAGTTGTAATGTATCAGAAAGTTGTCTTTCTGTGCAGGATCCATAGGTCTTCAAACTGGTCAACTCTGTCGTAGGTTTATCGCAATTAATTATTACTGGCATTTGCTGATTTTAGCAGTTTTTTTTTATTGCAGTTTTATGGCTTCTTGAAATGGAAAAGTGCCTTTTTTTAAAAATATATTATGTGCAAAACAAAAGAAAAAAAAATTCAAAATTATGAAATTCTATAAATTTTTTAAAGTTTTACAATATTCCATCTCAGTCCAACTTGGCAGCATTGAGAAAGATATATAATGTACCAATCTACTTCAAAAATAGTTGGAACTTTCTTTTTGGGGGAATTTAAATCCAAGAAAATCCATAAAAATTTGTAAAAAATTTATAACATTGTAGAATTTTGGATTTTAATAATATATTTCAAGTTAATCGCATGTTAAAAGCATTTATTTTTTAAAAATTCAGTCAATAGAGCAAGGTTATGAAATTGCAGTTGGGCCGAAAACAGATTTTCGACACCAACTTTTGTCATTGTTGTAACAATGCAGACAAATCGAAGTTGGCGCCAATAACCAGTTTTTCAATGTTTTTAATTAATATCTTTTTAACTTTTTACAATATCGGAATATAAATGGTCAAAACGGTTTCCTCGGATCATTCCCGATCTTTTGGTACCTTTGGCGAGTTTCTGCATCATGCGGTTCATGAGAAGATAGACGCACGTAGATACATACATAAATAAATACATTTGTTTACCTACAAGTTTTAATTGTGCAGATAGGTAATGCTTATAACTTTATTACATGTAAAATAATTTACTGAAAAATTTACTTTGAATTGTGTTTTTGACTAAAAATGTAAATTAATCTTTTTCCCTTTCCAATTTTTAGGTACATTGAAGAACACATCTTGAAAACTGGTGTTGCTATTGAGACTCAAGGATTTACTTTTGTAACAAGTGGGAAGAAGCGAGAAACATTAACCGTAAGTTTTATATTTAGCTTGTACTGATAAAATACCTTTTTGTCTTGACAGTATATATGTATTATTTCATAAGATTATTTTGTTTCAAATTAAATTTATTGTTAAGCATTTACTTTAACGTATTTGCTAATTTTTTTAAAAACCCTTAAGGTCTTATCTTAAAATTTTGAAGAGAAAAGGAAAAATTAGCTATGACCATTCTCTTTTTGAAGTTAAAAATATCCAATTCAAGAAAAGATCTATAATCAGTGTTAAAGGCAATTTTTTCAGGAAAATTCGATTTTTGTTTGTTAAATAGCTAGAAAATGAACATTGAAGAATTTTAATTTATAAATAAAAATTATATTTTAGACGAAAAGGTATTCAATAAAATGTAAAAAATGTATAAATTGTGTCATATGCTTGTGATATTATTTAATTTGTATATGATTATGAGTATTTTTAATTATAAAAAGGCTATTTGTAGTTCAATTTTAGTTAGCTAATAACTGAAGTCAGGTCAGCTAAAAAGTAAATTTATTTCATTTTAGCTGCTTTTTAGCTTTTTATTTCTTTCTGCATGCATTTTTATAAAAAAAATTAGGTTTTGTATCTTTTATTGTACTTTTTCTGTTTTAGGGCAATGCAACTCTTCATCTGTATCCTCATTTCAAGCCTCTTAGTGAAATCAAGGGTATGGAGTTTTTGCTTTATCTCTATATCATTGTGTATCTTTTATTTAGATTGTGATATTCTGTTCTACTTCTTTGTGCAAGATTCCAAGGAGCCTGGCTAAACAGAATGTTTTGTGAAACTGTAGTCAGAGCAGTCCATCATCGGGTTGCTAGCTTAATTTGATTGCGAGCTGCCCAGTGAAGGGCTGTTCTTCCTGCTGCCAAACAGCTCATCAGTGATTTGCTGCACTTCAAGAGAGCAGTTTTCAGGAGCTCTGCACATCTGAAGAAATAATTTTATTATATCTTAAAAGTTTCTATTTAGGTGGACTGAATGTTATTGGAAAGTTTCTGGACTTAATTTGTTGGAATTGCACCATCTTAAGCTTTTTATGAAACTATCACAATCATGTTGGTGACATTTTGTTACTTTAACAGTTGAAAGAAAACAATTTTTCAAAAATAGCATCCATACGTGTTTGTACACAGATAGTTTTAAGCTTCAAATGCATTTTAATTAATTTGTAAAGTATTTTTTTTCTTTTTTTTGAAAATTTTACATCACAATAGCAGTTATAAACAGTTTGCTTTATTTGTTGATTTGGCATTTTATAAATTCATCTCATTATGATCCAAAAGGGAAGTTAGTTATTCATCTGTGCTTTTAGTCTTCAAAATCTATTTTTTTTTTTTGAAGTATTGTATGTGGTTGGTTATCCATACTTGAAGTTAATTTTTCTCTTTTTATGCAGAGACCAACAGTTCAAAGAATAGATTTATGCTTCCTTATTTTTTCCCCACTACTTCCTTTTACTTATTACAGAATTTGAATAAAAAGGAGAAGGGGGAATCAAAGTTCAGAATCCATTATAAACTAAAATGTCTATGTTCCCTGCTAAATCAAAATGTGAAATTGTGCATGGAACCATCAGAATTTGGCAACTTTCTCCAACATGATTGAGTTAATACACAAATACTATTATATCCCTTTTCAAAATCACAGTTTTGAAAATTTGTTTTTAATCTTTTTTTCCCTTTCTGTATTTTAGAAATGTAGAAAATTGAATATCTGACAGATATGAATTATAAGTCCTAGATTAAAGTTGTATCTTTAAAATAGTATAGTCATTTATATTGTATTCTTTTATTGTAAAATTTGCTATAGAAACTACTCATTGCAGTATTCTCTGTTTCTACAAGTTTTTTTTTGTGAAGGTTGTTTGCTAGATCTAGCAAGTTTAAATGAATGGAAATTATTCTGGCATGTTACTTCCTGGAAGGTTTCTTATCTTGAAGAATTCAGATATTAGTAACTCTCAGCCTAGAAGCATTATTTGATTTATGAAAACACAAGAATTCAAAAGTAACAATGTTTTTACTTGATTATTCAATCTTATAATATATTACTGTATTTACTCAAATCTAAGCTGCTCTTTTTTTCCCTATGTTAATGCTACTGAAAATTGGGTGTGGCTTAGAATCGGGTGGAAAAAATTCATTAGATGGGAGAAGTTAGAGCAATTACAGGTTCATGCATGTGTTTAAAAGTTGAAAATGCTGGTAAAATAGCTAATTATTCACTTTTTACTAGTTCTTATTTTAAATTGATTTTAATTTTATAAAATTGGAAATCAATCAACCATTTTACGTGGTTCTCAGTTTTTCACAAAAACATGTTGAGAATTCGGGGTGTGGCTTGGAATCGATGATGGCTTAGGTTAGAATAAATACGGTATATATACAAAGTGACAATAATTTTAAAAGCAATACAGCAAATATTTAAGTTGATCGATTGTTGTTGACTTAATTACACAAGAGCCAAATTAGGTTAGGCTACATCAAAAAATGATTTAAAAAATACTAAAATATTTGATTACTGATTCTAAATTAAAGTTAATGTGATAAAGTTGGATTAAGTTTAAAATGTGTGTAATTCATGAAAATTTCCTTTAAAAATAATGTAAACGTTTTCACAATTCTCCTATTGCAAATAAAGTAATTCAGTTATAAAAAAGATCAGATTGTGTGTATAAAAAAATTCTATAAAGCATCATAGCAAATATGTAAGAAACAACCTTCAGATCCTGTATTTTTTAAGGCATGCATCTTGTTCTGGAAACATTCCAATAGCTTTCTATGTTTTTAATCTGTTGTGTTTGATAAATCTTGTAATTATTAACTTGTAATTTTAGGTCTGGTGGATTACATCACAACTGAAATCTCAACTTCCAAACAGAAGAAGTTCAGTCTGGTGACATTCATTGACACCCCAGGATTAGTAGATGGAGAAATGAACTATCCTTTTGATGTAGACAAGGCCATTCGATTCCTTGGTAATTCTTCTTTGATTTGATGTTGTGCTAATGCTGATTAATTAGTTGATATTTTGAGAAAATACTTTCCCCTTTAAATAAATTATTTTTTTATTTATGAGGACTTTTTTTATGCAGTCCTTGTGAAAACTGCATGTTAAAGGAGGTGTGGGTGACGTGTATAGGAAAAAGGGAAAATGTATTCCATGCTATCTAAAAACTGATTAAGATGAAATTAAAAA
This sequence comes from Trichonephila clavata, assembly GCA_019973975.1. NCBI lineage: Eukaryota > Metazoa > Arthropoda > Arachnida > Araneae > Nephilidae > Trichonephila > Trichonephila clavata. The sequence goes on from BMAO01033043.1 coordinate 45,966, forward strand.
TTTAATTGGAAAAAAAAGTAATGAAAATAACTGCATAAGTTTATTGATACATATATTTGTATGTGAAAAAAGAAAAATTCGGATTATAAAAGTTCTAGAAAAGTAATTATTCATCATTATTTACTGATCATCAATGCATTTGTTTACAAGCTGAACAATTGCTTTCTGTCACATCTGCTATGCTTAGATTTAATGAGGATTTTCTTCTGTATTGGTGTTTTTTGAAAAGAATTGTTTTCCTAGAGTATTTCGCATTATGTAATTTTTTGAATAAAAAATAATCTGTTATTTTGGTTTTGCAAATTATTTATATAATTTTTGGTATTGGATGAACAAATTTTCAGTTTTGTCGGAATTTTAGAGCAAATTCTCTCTACCTTAGGGTCAAAAATAATTTTCCAGATTTCAAAATTATTAAAGATTTCACCCTCAGAAATTAAACTGGCAACTAACCCCTTAACTGCTGCCGGCGTATATATATGCCTTTCCGAAGTACAATCCTTTGCATTGCACTGCTATAAAGAAAACTGCTCCCACAGCTTTGGAATGCCATAAAATGACCTTGACAATGTTTGAAATGGATTTTCTTATTTCAGAGAAGAGGGATAGGGTACTGTGGTAAAGGGGATGTTTCTGAAACGGTGAAAGTCATAGCTGTGCAGTTTAAGCTTCTGTTTCTGTTTGAGTTGGCCGTGCTTTTTTTTATTCTTCTTTTGCTTCTGTTTTGGTTTATTGTGCGAAATAGTTCTTTTTACGAAAATGTCTGACAGTGATGAGAGTGATTTAGATGACTATTTTCCATCATCTTCAGGATCAGAAACGTCGGAATATGATAGTACGTCAGATGAAGAAGATTCTGATTGCAACTATTCTCTGAAAGATGCCCAATGTTGGGTACGACTGGATATAAAAAATTTACCTATGCTGCCTCCTCAGTTTCCGTTTTCAGGACAGCCAGGAATAAAGAAAAATATCCTGGATGCTTTGAACCCACTTCTCTTCTTTGAGTTATTTTTTGAGGAGCAGCTTGTACTTCATATCATTACTGAAACTAACCGTTTTGCAGACCACTATATCAACCAACATCTGGAAAAGAGAAATCTAGAACAAAGTTTTGGCATCCAACCAATGCAGAAGAAATATGTTTTTTTAGGTATGCTCATTTTACAGGGAATAACAGTAAAACCTGACATCATGCTTTACTGATCTAAAAATAAATTGATTGAAACTCCAATTTTTGGGAAACTTATGAGTAGAAGGAAATTCCTTATGAGTATTTCCTTGTTTTAGGAAATATCACACAGCAGATAAGTTCTAACATCTGTTTTATTACACTGTTATTCTGTACTTTAAATTTTGAATTTTTTTTTTCATTTTCTTTTTTTTTGTGAGAGTAAAAAGGTTTTATGTTGCAAAATGCACCTCTTTTTCCCCCTCCAATACACCGCATAGCTACACGTGCCTGTATGAAAAATGGTGGCACCGGTGAGCGCATCTCGTAAGGTTTCCTCGGCAGGTAAGGGGTTAAATGATGAATTTCTCTTCTTTCTTTCTTTTCATAAGGGATTCTAAATGGTAGTATGGTAAATCCGCCATGTGTAAAAAATGTTGGTATAATTTTATGAAATATGCTTCAGATTCAAGTCTAATAGTTTCTGAGATATTTTTACGAGTGAGTTGCTTTTCTTCATATATATTAATGTAAGTAATGTACAATATATGCAATTCTTATAGGTAATATTTCGGATTTAATTTTTGTCTTCTTTGATCCGATTGGCCAAGCATTGCGCAAAAGAACTCTAAATGTTGTGGAAGCATTGAGTGCCAAGCATGGGGATAAAATTAAATTGTTTCTTAGTAAAGCTGATGAAGCTGGTAATGAGACTGATCGGCAAGTATGTCTTAATGTGTTTCAAGTGTTTTTATTACTGTTATTTCCCTAATTTCTAATAATCCTTCTATTGCTTAAAACCAAATAAAAGTTGTCATTCATTCTCAAGGAAACAATTATGGTGTTTCTGAGCATAAAAGTGGAATTTTTAAAAACATTTTTTAACTGTTATTTAATTTTTGAATTTTTTGAAAATTATTGCTTTTTTTTTATCCTACAGCATGCTTTTATGTTATCGGTTTTGTATGTTTTCTATGAATGTTTAAAATATTATAAACTGAATACCAATAATCACAAAAATTGAGTGAAATGTAGCTCATTTTTTATAAACAATATGCAAAAATTTTCTCATTCCTATGCTCATAATTATTTATTTCTATTATAGATGGTTAAAAATTGTTGTGCATAGACAAGGTCTTATTTCCTTTCATGTAATAATAATTTGAATAAAAGGTTAACTAAAGAATTAAAATATGCAAAGAATGGATACTTTACATCAAAAAGTTATTACAGAATAATGAATTAAAATTGTCATTTAAATAATTAAAGAGTAATTTTCTTGTTGCAAAAGAAATTCTTATTTAATACTGTTTTTGGGAAAACAATTTTTCAAACAGCATGTAAAGTTTCTGAAGTTGAAAACACCACTCCTTTTACTTCTTTGTCTGTACTGAATTGCCGTTCTCTTAATCTTTATGGAAAGACCCAGAAATAACAAAGTTTAAGCTTTTATTTATATGAAGTATGGACAGGAATATAAAGGATTTGTATTTTTTACCTAAAATAATACCTCTAGTTTATTAAAATGTTAACAATTATATGTATATTCAATTTCTGTGTTAATGTGTTATATCTAAAATGTAATAAGTGCATATTAATTTCCTTATTTTAAAGGACAGTAATCTAAGGCATTGAGAAGTTTTGAGATTAATATTGACATACATGTGTCATATAGTCAGACTCCATTAACAGACGAGTTTGCTTAATAGGTTTCACCATGGCTTCCTCGATTAACTATTGCTTGTGATATTATTTTTTGACATTGTGATGTTATAAAATTTTGATGTCATAATTTTTTATTACAATTTTTCTTTCTATTGATGTAACAATCAACTAATTTATTTTTAAATAAATGTTTTAAGTGTTTATGTATTAAGTATTTATTGTAACTTGCAATTGAATTACATATTGTAAAATTAGCATACTCAACCATAAATTTTTTCCAAATTGACTAGTTACTCTGAAGTTTTATTGAAATCTTTATTTGCTTATTCCAAAGAGATCTTTTTATAAGTAGAATCAATAGATCATAAGATGTGGTTTCTAAATAATTTTTTTACATTTAGTAAAGTTTTTCTATATATTTTAATAAAATAGGTTTTATAAGTAAAAGTATTTTATTTTTACTGACAAACTGAAATTACACACAAAATTAATACCAATATTGACATTATACAATTTTTATTAATATTAGATTATTTTATTACTAATTTATTATAATATTAATATTAGATAGATAACTCACAGTTTAGTACCCTTTTACAAACCCTGAATACTATTTGTTAGTATAGCGTTTTTTTGGTAAAATAATATATATATACTAGCAGCTACCCACCCGCTTCGCTGGGTATTTCATGATGTTTTATATATATATAAATTGTTGATATCTAAGTCCTAGCATTAAGAATTCGATTGTATTAAAAATATACTTGTCGTCTCTTGATAAAAAAAAAAGGGGGACAGAATTTATCTAATTTGTATTTTCTAAAAATCTCTTAAATTGAAGTATAGAATGATGTTTGCACTTTCGTAATCCTACAACCAAGTGGATTCCTGCAAAACCAATTTTCGGTGGATCTCTACTCTGGAAAATGAACATGCAAGCCAAATTTCAAGTCTAAATCTAACAGGAAGAAGAAGAAAAAAAGAAATTGTTACAAAATTTTATTTTAAAGAATTTTCTCTCAATCCTGTTAAGAGTCGTTTTCCAAAATAACCATTCTTAGAGGATTTCAATTCAACAAAAGAAAAATGCAAACCAAATTCCATTATTATAGTCCTTGTATTTTGCAAAAAGGATTTTTTTTGTCAATATACCCCAGTAACCCCTTGCTCCCCCAAGAGTTGATTTCTTTCAAATTCCTACTCTACGAAAGGAATCTGCTTACGAAATTTCAAGACTGTATGTCTAATAGTTTAAAAATGGGGATAATTATCTATATCGCCCCTTGAGCCCCCGCAACGTCACTTGGGGATCTGTGTTCACAAAACCCATTTTGTAGGGGAACTGTATGAAAGGAATCTGCTTACCAAATTTGAAGACTGTGCTTCTAATAAATTAAAAATGGGAAAAAAAATGAGTCCCCGCAACACCATCTAGGGGTCGATTTTCACAAAACATGGATCTTTAATTCATGAAAGGCTTCTGATTATCATATTTCAAGACTATATGATCAGTAGTTTAAAAATAAAAATCTGTAACGCCCCTTAAGCCCCGCAACACCACTTGGGTTTCGATTTTCACGAAACCCATTTTGTAGCGTATATCTATCTTATGAGAGGAATCCGCTTCCCAAATTTCAATACTGTACGTTTTATAGTTTAAAAATCGAAATAATTATTTATATCTCCCCTTAACCCCCCCCCCCCCGCAACACCCCTTGGGGATCAATTTCCCCAAAACTCTTTTTGTAACGGATATTTACTCCATGAAAGAAACATGCTTACCAATTTTCAAACTGTTAGGTCAAGTAGTTTAAAAGCGAAAATATTTATTATGCCCCTTAATCCCCCGCAAAGCCACTTTGGGGGGCTATTTTTCCAATACCCATCTTGTAGCTGATATCTACTCTATGAAAGGAATCTATTTATCAAATATAAAGGCTGTGCGTCTCATAGCTTAAAAATGGAAATAATTATCTATAACGGCCTCTAAGCCCCTGCAATGCCACTTAGGGGTCAATTTTCACCAAACTCATTTTGTAGTGGATCTCTACTCTATGAAAGGAATCTGCTTACACAATTACAAGATTGTGCGTCGAGTAGTTTAAAAATGGAAACAATTATTTATAACGTCCCTTAACCCCCCTTGCGATTCGAATTTCTCAAAATCCGTTCTTAGCTGATCTCTACTCCATGAAAGGAACATGTCTACCAAATTTCAAATTTGTAGGTTGAATAGTTCTGGAGATATCGTGATTAGTCAGTCAGTCAGTGAGTGAGTCGCTTTTCTTTATGTATATAGATTTTCGAATGTATAGTTAATTAGGTTTCTTGGAAAGTAGCCATGTTAAGGTACAATGAATAGTTTAGTACAGACTTCCAATACGACTTTCTTATCCTTGATTTGGAGAGCATTTGTCAGTTTTTCTACATGGTTTTTATTAATCTGTTGGGTCACATTTGAAGTAGAGTTTAATAAAAGAAAAAGGGATCTGCATTGCTTCCATGAGGGAAGCAATGCAGATTTTCCTTAAGTAAGTAGTCATTTTTCAGAATATTAGCATAGTAATATATTTTTACGTAAAATTTTTTCTTTTAAAATAGTAAATTTCAGTTGATTAGTATAAGTTTTTCTGTCATGTATCTTTTCAATTGCAAATGTCTTATAAAACTTTGCCGTTGAATTTTAAAATTTGTAAATATTTGCTTACTCTCCAATTTTTGCATTTTAGCAAGATTTAAAGTTTTACTATATTATTGAGATCCTGATGCATTCTTTTTCAGAAAGTTCTCATGCAGATTGTTCAGGAACTGTGCAAAAGGCCTAATTTGAACAGGCAAGGGCTGGAACTTCAAACTATATATCTTCCCAATCCTAACAAGGTCTGTTTATTTTTGTCTACTTTTTGATTTGTTAGGCTCCCCCCCCCCCTTCTGCTTGTTAATGTTATTTTGACTAAAGATGCAAGAAAACAAAATGTTCATTTTTTATAAGATAAATCAATTTTTATGAATGTGCAATTGAATCTTATGAATTGAAATTTAGATATTGAAAATTTTAGTTTTTTGCATATTAAAAAAATTTAAATTTATAAATGTTTTTAAAAAAATGAATGTTTTCTGAAAAATTGAATAAAATTTTGTGAAAAATAAATTTTTGTGTTTTAGACTTTCATTTATTATATTTTGAAATGTTTATCTTTTGTTCATATAGAATATTTTCATTATGAATTCTCTTTAAGACATTGTTTTCTAGTTTCATCTATATTTCATAATGAATATTTTTAAAAATTAACTTCCATAGCTTGTGCGCTGTGTTAATCAGATTGAGGATGTATGTAAAGAGATTGAGAAAACAATCAACAGAACCGTCCAGAACACCCTTAACACTCTAGAATTGGATTGTCAGAGAATTGAGAAAGCCATAGTTAATGAAATTAATGACAATCAGTAAGTTATGGATAGTTATATATAAATAAAATATGTATTCTTTTTGCTTTTCCATATTTGTATAATTTTTAGAATGTAATTATTTAAAATGATCCCTGTAGTAAATTTAAATGAATGTTTTTTTATGTTAATCTCATTTATATTCTGAATAAAATAATATAAAGATTGCTCCAATATTCAAAGAATGCTGCTGGCTGCATTCCCCTTCTATTTCTACCCCCAATGAATATTGTATTCCACTAGTTATAGTAAGATGAATAATTTGATTTGTTGAATGATTAGATACACAGAATAATTTGAAAAATAATTGAGTAAAATCAGAATTATATCCAATTATTTTGGTTTTTGAGAATTATTTATAAGATGGGATCATATTTCACCAAATAAAACTTAGAAATTAAAACTTATGAATGATGTAAAATTTCTGTTCATACAAACATATTTCAGTTTACATATAATAAAAATAGTTTTAGTAATATAGTTAATGGTAATAGTTTTATTATGAACTAAAATTTTTTTTATAAGTTTATACAGAGATGACTTTTGATTTTTTTCATAGATAAAATAAATATATTTAATTGCTAGTTTTCTTTTTTAATTATTATCTAACTTGATGTATCCTATCGGATTGTGTATATGTATATATGAAGTTATAAGTAAGGAAATTTTTTACTAGTGCTAATTTTAAATTGGAATTTCATATCTTGAAATTTTCAAATGCTTGCAAATTAACTTCTGAATTCAAAATTAGTTAATCTAGTTCCATTTTTGCAGGCACAAGCAATCTCAAAATATCAAGTCTAGCGGGAAGGGACTTTTATTTCTGCTGAGTGCCATTTCTCTTTTCACCTTCTATATTCTAGGCGTGCTCTTCTCAAATATGTCCAGAGAAGCTCTAAGTAGTATTACGGGTCAAACATTAGCTGATATTCTAATGATCTATTTTGTAAGTAAAATATTACAATGGAGTTTTTTATAAAATAGTTTCATTTCTTTCCTGTTCATCTGTAAATCTTGTTCGTAATTATCTGAATATGCTCATCTTAAAATCACAAAGATGAGAAATTCATAGTTTCAAGGCCACATGTGGCCTTCTATTCTAAACAAATTAAAATATGTCCAAAAAATTTTCCATTTCTATTTAAATATTTTGCTTGTAAACAAAATATCCTTTTTAAAATTATAATCTATCATTAATGTCTATTTTGGCACTCTCATTTTTATAATCTTTGTGTTCTTGATGTTATTCCCATTAAAATTTATTAACTTGCTTGGCATTAAACTAAAATTGAATTTTTTTTCTATCTATAGTATTAGTAGCTGCAATAATTTTTACTGAAATAAATGTTTGAAAATATTTTATTAAATATTTTTAACTATGACTTTTTTAATTTATGTATCTTTAATTTTAAATATTTCCTATCTGTTCTCTACATTATAGAATATGCTGATTTCACCTTTTCGGTATGTGGGATTGATGTAATTTGTCATCCCTTATTAAATGTTGAAGTTTGATTCATATTGAAATAGAAATGATTAGATTATCATTCAATTCAATACTATTTTAACTGTCAACCATTTAAACAAGAATGTCTGTATCTAAAGACAGAGAACAAGTAAATACTAAGCATCAGCTATAGAAAAAACTTAGATTTTGTAAAGCAAGCATATGTCTTCAAATTCTCCTTTTTTTTTATAAATAGAAAATTCCCAACATCAGGTTTAACGAAAATAGTAAACTATAATATTAAGAATTATTTTTTAGTAACTTAGACAGAACAAGGAGACTGTTGTGTTTTAAATCCAACTAGGCCCCCAAGAGTCCTTGTGTGGTGAGAAAGTTCCAAGAAGCGAGACACTAATTATTTAATGATGAATGGCAGTTTGATTTCTTTCATATGAAACATTAATAAACTAAGCAACTTTTTAATTGATTAAAATATGATTAATTTTTAAAAAAATACTCCATTATGTTCTGCTCAGTGGTTTATTATTTGTTCAAATTTTATTTCAACAGAAAGCATTTTCATTTGTTTGGGATTCCGTGAATGATGATGACCACATTACTATAACTATATTTGTCATCATTCTTGTAATCTGTCTATTGGTGCTAGCACAATGGTATATTAGGTAATTTATTTTTATTTTTATAAAATAATTAATGGCTGTTTTGTGTTTTATGTATTTTTTTTCAATATTGCATGAAATTTTTCAGATTAACTCCAACTATTTCGAGAAAACAGAAGCAGGCTCTTCTGGAAAGAAAAGATTATCTTAAAACTGTTATAATTAATAGAAAGGTATTTAGTTTTAAACTATATCATTAATTAATATTTAAAAAAGATGCCAAGTATGTTTGCAAGCTTACTATTTAAAAAAACTGCTAATTTTTTTTTACAATTTGTGCTTTAAAAAAACCATGTTATTTTTATGTTTAATCATTCAATGCAGATGAATTTTTGATCATTTAAGTATACTTAAGAGTTCCTAAAAAATGATAAAATAAAAATAATTTATTCATAATGAATTAAAATGTGTTAAAAAAATTTTAAAACTGTCCTTGTTTTTAACAAGTATTTTATTATTGACCGCTAGAATAGGGCTAACATTTTGAATTTGTTTGTACTATTATATTATTAATATCAAACTGTCTTAAAATAATTACAAAATCAAAACATATTTACAAAAAAAACATTACTCTATGTATGTGCTGCAAGTGAAATAAGACATATTTTAAACTAATTACATAATAACATGGATTAATTTAGTAGAAATTATGTGTGTAGTATATTTCTGTAAAATATAAGTTTTAATGCAAAGGAAATTTTTTTTTAATTATAGGATCTGTATTAAAATTTGTTGTAATAATCAATTTCATAGTTAACGATTTTATTAAGTTTCATTCCTGCCCTTTTTGTTTGATACAGTTGGATGCAATTGCTTGCGATATCACTGTTAGATGTTTCTAACCATACAATGTGTTTAGTTGTTGCCAACTTTAGCTCCTTACAGAAACTTTCTTTTAAAAAGCACATATTTGTCAACAATAATAATGAAGATAAGCAAAATATACTTGATTTAAAAGTACATGAATAAAATAAATTTTCTTAATTTTTAAATCTTAAGTCTGAGCCCATTATGAAATTTAAAGCAAGCATTAACATTTTTCAATGAAAGAGAAATGTTTCAATTTGATTATTTTAAAAAAGGATTTTCAAGATCTCTTGATTAGTGAGATTAGCTGTACCCTGAATTATTTTGTATTTGTCAAATTTTAAGAGTTACAACAGCAATATGTGCCAAAACAGACTCCAATCTTGCATTTCTAGTAGCCCATAGAAAATGAGTTGATAAAACAATTCTTGAAATATTTTAAATTAATTTTTATATGGTTCATGGTTCATTTAATGTAAGGTTGAGCAATCTTGGACATTAATGTGTTTCTTTAATTTATAAGAATCAATGTTTATCATAGGATATTTAAAGAAATTTTATTTTTATGAAGATGTAATTTAAGCATATCTGGACTATCCTAAAATTTTGTTTCATCCAAAAGCAAATTATTTAAAAAAAATTCTATTTATGCATGAATATAAAAACCTGTTATTTTATTTAATGCATCTTTTTTCTCTTGTAGAGGCAGCTTTATGATGAATACTTGAAGCAAAGTGTTGCTGATCATGAATTGTGATAGATAAATTGCCAAAACATTTGTGCATTATGGAAATTTTTAAACTTTGTATAATAATCTAGTATAGGTCATTCCATTTTCTTTTTTATTCTTACAATCAATTTCTATACATTTTGTTAAACACTTTTTTACATGAAATGAGTACAAGTGTCTCGATAAAAACATGTTTTTTTTTGAAATTATATTTATCACAGATGTTGATACAATTTCTGTAAAAAAAATTTAGAAGCCTTACCTTAGAATTTACCTTAAATAAAACACAATTCAATGCTGTCTAAATGTTATTTTTTAAAAATTAGATTTCAACAGCTGAATGCAATTGAAAAATCCATTGATATATATTTTTACAAAAAACATTCCTTGAACATATGTTTCCTTCCTCGTAAATAGAAAATAAAATTTTAATCTTGAAAAATTCTAAATGAGTATGTCCAATTTACAAGTTTTGGCACTGATGATGTAATATAAAGAAATTTTATATAGCAATAAAAATACATAATTTAAAATGCACGAGTGACACTTAAATATCCATCAATAACAAAAATTGGTCCCCTATCCTGAATAAAATGCCACAAATCACAATATCTAAAATGACTAAATGCAAGTTGACACCAAACTTTCATGTAACATACAAAATAAAGCAATGAATTTGAAAAAAAGAATTCTCAGATTGAAATAATATAAGTGATGGATTGGTTAAAATGTTTGGTTTATTTTCCTATGAATGATGAATATAATGAAAGATTAAATATTTTTGAAATAATCAGCAGCATAAATGCACACATCTCTTCCCTAAAAATAAGGGATAATGTTTCATTTTTTAAAATACAGTGAAAATCGTTTAACACAAAACTAAAGGGACTGAAATACTTTTTCTTGTTAAAGGATATTGCAAGAAAAAAAATGTACTCTAATAAACTTAATTTTGTTTACGTATGTATTTAATGAAAAGCAAATTTGCTCTTTTTTTCAATTTTTGATAAAGAGTTAGCAATACCAAACTCTTAACAGAGTTTGAGTTTGACACTCATATCCAACAGTGCAAACCATATTCACTGATTTTTGCACAACGATTTACTCGTCACCAAATTTCAAAACCAACTGTTGAGATACAAGATGTTTTTGTGAGGCGTTTGTAGGGATGGAGGGTGAAAGTAGCTTAGATAAACAAAATTGGCTCGTGGCTATTCCGAGGGTATTTTAAAGACAAGATAGCCTCCTTTATCTATTTATAGCTGGTGGTGTTCTCCCTAGTTTTTTCATCCCCAGAAGGGAAATTGTTTCGTGTTAAGAGGGGAAAAAAAATACATAGTAGTATGTTGGGATCGTTGTATTACTTTATGATGACTGATATTTAATCTTAAACGTTTTTCACTGTACATTAGATGTACTGTGAGATATAATTTTAGGTATAGATAAAGTAACCAGTGCAATGGTATTAATATTGATGGCAACTAAAAATTTAAAAGGAAAAAAGTCTTAGAAAACAGTCTCTGCATTTTGACGCATGGTAGAGTGTTTCTCAACATATGTTTGAACTGCATTTGGAACTGTTGGCAATTCTGGAAGCTTGTAATCTGGAAACTCTGAAGCAGTAACAGTGGAACCATTCAATATGATGACTGGCTTTGGTTCCCACATGGCCTCTGAGTGACTTCTCAGCCGTGGTTGAATGGTGGTTCTCAATCTCTGCAAATTTTTTTAATTAGCCATCTTGTTTGAAAATAAATCATTGATTTTTAATCATGAAATATTCTGATGACAAAATTACATTTTAAACATTAATTTGAAAGCTGAATATACAAATCAGGAGCTACTAAGTCATACAATTAAAAGTTAAAATTTAACTATACATCAAGTTTAAATCTTCCACTTATTGACATCTTAAATTATGCTTCCTTTTATTCCTAGAAAAATATGAGTATTTTTTAATATTATACATGTACATATTCTGGGAAGTTCCTGTACTTATACTGAAATTAATTCCTTCATTTAATGTTGGAGAATAGGAAACAAATTCAGAACCCTTTTGTAAGTGAAACAATTTGCTGAATATTAAGTTAAGAGAGAGAAACGATTTATACATACAGTGTATAATTAATAACTTCCATGTTAAATTATTGCTCCTCAATCACTGCAATAATTCAAGTATTCGTGTAACTATTCTCAAATTTGATTTCTTGATTTAAGAAAAAATAAAGTTGAAAAAACTTTTTAAGAACATGTTGATAGTTAACTATTAACATAACTTACATGCATATATGATTAATGTGCTGACACATTAAAAGTCAGTAGTGTAATGTTAACACTGCAAGGGGGGGATAGGATTTTAGGGGTCCAAAACCTATGTTATGGTTTTGCAGTCCCAAACCTGACTTTGCAGGGGAACCCTAATATTCTCCATTACACGACTGATAAAAGTAAATTGTGCCCAGAAGCCAATTTACTTTTTTAACAATTATGATTCAAAAGAGATAATAAAAGATGATTATGTGCATTACACTGACTGCTAAGTGTTATAATAAAACCTTTTCTTTAAATAACATTTTGCTGAAGTATTAAATACTAGAGAAAAATTTATTTTCTAAATGAATGGTACGATATGTAGAAACCAATTAAAATAAGAACTTTTTTAAAAATCAAACTTAAGCATTATTATTTGTATCACACACACATTTATTACAAGTCATTCCTTACTTAAATAGAAACGCAAAAGTTTGCATGTATGGATGTTACTCTTTACGCAAAAACAACTGAATGGATTTTTATGAAACTTAACAATAATATAGCGATAAATATCAATTAAGTAGGAAAAAATTCTGCCATCTGCAAGCTATTCTGGCGTACGCTGTAAAAACCGTTATACGTATAAAATCATGAATACAAAAGAGCTCGCGACAGCATATACCTTTTATGTATAAGCCATTACTGCCAAAATAGAGAACCATAAATACAATAAAAATTGATAAAATATTTCAATGCACATTTTTTTAAATTATCAACTGATCACTATGAAAATGGACAAATATATGCATTTTTTTTTAAAAAAGTTTTTGTGCAATCCTTTTTCTTGTAGTTTCCCACCAGGTAGCGCTATAGCATGTCAACTTCTGCACCGTTCAATCAATCGCCAAGTTGCCAATATGGTCGCCAAAAATGATGCCAACTTGGCTCTATCGCCAACATTTCGTCATGTTTCCATTGAATCCCCGTTATAATGTAAGGAACAGTGTTGCTAGCGAATATTACAATTTTAACATAAAATAAATACAACAGAAAGTAATATTAACGTATTACACATCCACAGATAAATTATTTACACTATTTTAAGCGTTCATTACACAAAATTTGTAACAATGTTACTTTTGCTAAGCAGAGGAAGGTGTTTTCAAAAATGACCCACAAAAGAGTTATGGGGCGTTATAAATAAGAAAAAATCCTTTTTATCAGCTATTAGATCTACAGACTAACAAAGATTGTTTTTTGTTCAGCTGAGATACGCAAATTTTTTAAAAATTAATTTTGCAATTCATGTAAAATTAACTCATTAAAAAATTCTTTATCCTTCAATCTGTATTGTTTAAATTTTCAATTCACCCATGCGAAGAACGGGTATATCAGCTAATTAAATATATATTCCAGAATGTTATTTATGTGTCATTTAGACTCAATTCAAGCAATATCTGCAAGATTCTTCTGCAGATATAAATAGTGTAATATAAGATTAATCTGAAGATATATATATATTTAAGGATCTTTCATAAAGATTGCATTCTGAACAGGATTCAAAGGATAGTGTGAGGCAAGTATTAAAATTAAATTTATTTACTATGTATATACTTGATAGTTTAAACATTACAAGGCAGCAGATTTATTGACCCATGCCATGGTCTCTGCAGCTTTTCTTTGTCCACACACTACTTTGTATTTATACACATTTCAGTTATCATACAAACTGAACAACCTCTTATGGGAAACTTTGCATTATTTATGGTTTTTCTTGAGGAGGAGGTGATAGAGAGTGACTTTTCAACTTCTTTTTTCTCCCCATGGTTTGAAAACATATCACCTGATTGGATTGTTGGATTATTTTTTCAAATTATACTTCCTATCATGTTCATGTTGTCGGCTGCACGTTTTTCATTATCCAAAATACTATAGGCATCTCAGAAAGGAATAAATTCCTTATCACTGCAATAACTACAAACACTTAAGCACTTGACTGTTAACTGAACCAACAAATTTGCAATTTTATCCATTAAAAGTACTTATGTTTTCTTTGGATGCGAAAACCCATCAGAACTATTCTCTATACAACTCATGTTGAAAGGCTATTTTTTTTCTTCAATAAGTAATAAAGCAATAGAATGGAAGCCATACTTTTCATAACTAGTTTCTGACCGTCATTCCTATTATACCCAAAACATATATCAACATACATGCCACAGACGTAAATACCTATTGAACTAGAGAATAAACACCAAGGCATAGCTTTTCCCATGCTAGCATTGGCTTGGCACCTGAGATGTGGCTCTTCAGCAATAATATCACATGGTGACACAAGATTGCCAGTCAATGTGTTAAAAGAAATTTTTTGAATCTGAGAAACATGATAAAAACTTACTAACAAGTTAGCAATATCTATGACACCATTTAAAAAATCACAAGTCTAGCTTGCAACACGTTCATTTGCATAAGGCTACATAGATGAGCTCTAAAAAATAATTGTTCGGAGTGGGATGGAGCATGCCCCTTTCTCTTTTGAAGTCGGATTTTAAACTGTTAAACATTTAAAAATATTAATTTTTCTCTACCAGCATTTGATAAGTAATCACTCACAACTTGTGAACTTTCATAAAATAAAATTATGAATCTGAATTTCATAAGTCTAAAATAGAATGGGGCAGCAGATCTTTTACAGCTGGATTCCTATTCATGCATAAACTGTAGTAATTTTATATACATTGGATACAGAAACCTATTCTAATAAAAATATTTGAAATTTCTAATCTAATCTTGAGATGTTGTAAATATAAAAAAACTTACACTGATGATATGAGATTTGGGTGCTTTCCTGTAAGCTGCAATTGCTAGAAAAGGAATCCAGCAAAGAGTGAGTGCAAATAATACCCAGCCCAGAATGTGAGCCCATTGAGGGTACTCATAGTCCTTTTTAATGACATCACCACTAGTCTTTGTTGCACTATAAATTAATGTGGCCTATAAAGAGGATAAAAGATTACAATTAGTCATTATTTGTAATGTACATTTTTCTAAACACATATAATTTATAAAATAACTCTATTTATATTCAATGTTTTATTTATTTTGGTCTTCTTTGTTGCAGAAATAAATTTTTTAAAATAAATCATCACAAAAATGTACAGTAAAACCTGATTTTGCGCAGTCCTTTTTTATGGGAATTTATTTTTGAGCAGTGTATGAATTTCAATGGCTTTAGTGATCCTGTAATGTTTTCTGTCAAAGTACTTATATACATTTCAAGACGTGCAGTTCATTTGATATGAACAGTCTCCCAACAATGCATGTTCTATTGTTTTCTTTCAACATGCTTGATTGTCGACGAAACTGTCAATAACAATTTAAATTATCAGTGACATTACTAAGAATTTGATAGATTATGAAGATAGACAAGAGCCGAGTTCTTAGAGAGCGGATAAAATATATGCAGGGATCCAGCTTTCCAACAAATTGGAAATTTTTTTTCTTAAAATAGACACCAATTCCAAAAGGAGTTCAAAATTCCAAAGAGAGCTTTAATCATGCATATCTGGTTTTCATGCAACTGCCCAACCGACTGCCATCGCAAAAGCTTATCACTTGGTTTTTGGTGCTAAAAAATAAATCAATTAAAATTGTGTTTTCATGTGACGAAGGCAATTTTGAACTAATTCAACACAGGAAGATGCATGCTTTGAATTACAACAATTAGCAGTGAATTGTGCATGCACATTTTGAAAACTTCTCCAAGTATACAATGAGAAATTAAATGTTTTTAAAATGTTTCCATGTGTAATTTTATTATTTACTTTGTTTGAAAGCAATTTCTCCTAAATTTTGTAAATAATTGACTTATTTTCTAAATGCGACTTTTTTTATGCAGTCCCTCTCCGCTGTACAAAAAAATTTCTGTAGTATGTAGACAAAGTTGTTCGTATATGTGTGTATGAAATTTTCGAATATTTTTTTAGCAGTTTCTTTCTATGTGGTCCCTATCTACTGCTCAAAAACAGGTTTTACTGTATTTAAAAAATTCAATGAAAATTAATTAGAAGATTATTAAAAGAGGGATAAAATTAAATTTGTAAATATGTTGTAACATCCAAATTTAATATGAGTCCTCATTTAAAGAACTAAATGCAAGTTAACATAACAGATTAATGAGTTTTATTTAAAAATTACCCCATGCAAAAAATGGCTAACAGAGAGCTATATTAATGTTGCACTATAAAGGAACAAGGGAGCTTTTGGCGACAGACCTCATAAATTCGAGCCTCGGTCAAGTGATCAGAATGACACCTGAGCAGGCACCTCCTTTCCAAACTACCACATCACATCAATGGGAAGACTTGGAGCTCAATGGATTTCATATGCAAAAGTCTCTTTTACATGACGAGTTCAAAAATGGATACTCCAGCAGGTAGTATAATTACCTCTTTAGAAAATCAATAGAGTTAACAGAAAAAATATAAAGAGATATTTTCCCTTGGCAGGTTTATTGTAATAAAAACTGAATTAGGTCGCCTATCTGGTATAGTGGTTAGCAACGCTGACTGCTGTGCCGTAGGGCCTTAGTTTGAATCATGGAGAAGACATGGATGTTTGTAAATGTATAGTGCCTTCGCGGCATGGGGGTACTCTAAATAGCCGTCGAGCCGCAAGTCCTCTTGTGAGGTTGGTGGAAGAGAGGTGGGAACCTCTGACCACTTCCAGGGTGTTCTCCCTCAAAATTGGGGTGGAACCGAGCCAAATCGTACTGTCACCTGCATGGTGCTCAAAGCTACGGCTAACGACAGGCGTACAATATAGCCCAATGCCATGATGAATTTTGTGGGCCTCGATCTGACTATGTCAGACAGGTGGCATAATTAACAACAAAACTGAATTATAAATAAAACATATAGCTTTTTGTTTAGAGATACTAACTGGCTGTTAGGATACAGAATTTTAGTTTTCACTTTATAGATTAAACTTAAAACTCAAGAACAATTTCTAGCATAACATTTTATTCAATGAAGATTTATCGGATGATCTTATTAAGACAGGATCGAGAACGAAAATGAGGCCCTGGGCCCATGCCTTAAGACTTCCCTGTATAATGCATTTAAATTCACTAAATGCTTTTGAATTACACTATAAGGTTATAAACCTTTTTTTAAATTTGAAATTTTATTTACAGAAAGAATTGATTTTAAATAATACATATGAAAAAAAAGCAAAAAACATTACCAATATAGTAACTGGTGTGAGAATAATCCAAGAAAATTGATAAAAATATGAAGTTGTTTTTCCTGTCATTTGCTGAATACAAGTAGATAGATTTCTAGCACCTAAAAAGTATGTGGACAACAATTAAAAAATATCTAGCATAACAAATCTTATTTATCTTAATAAAATGGAAGCAATAATTTATCCAGATCTCCACCCTATCCTTTAACATGAAAATAATCATTATTTATTAAAACTTGAAATAAAAAATTATGGAGGAATTCACATTTGAATATCAGTTTTATATATCTTAGAACTAGGTAAATATTCTATAAAAAATTCAATTGCTATATGCTAATTTTTAAAAAAAATTAATGATTTTTCATTCTTTATTTACATGCCTTTTGATAAACATTGAACAGAATTAAACTTTAAAAAAGAATATAATTGAGAGAATAAACGAAGAAAAATACATAAACAATACACATTCTCTAAGAATTAATTCACATAACTTTGAATTAAAATTGAAATAAGTTTGAACATACACATGGATAATATCTGATTGGACTGATTAAAAAGAAACAATATCCTTTAGTCTTGATATAGATAAATACTTATCAAACATATCAGAAAATTGGGTTACAAAATTTTAATGAAATATCTAGACTAAAATTTATTTCCCTATATAGTTCCTATTCATGTTTACAAATTATATAAGAAAATTTCTTTTCTCAAGTAAAAAGAAAGCTTTTGTTAAATTTAAAATAAATTAAAAATATGCAAGAAAAAATTTGAAAAAAAGTTATGACCTACTTTAAAACAATGGCTTTATTAAAATTTAAATAACATGTAATTTTAATTAATAATTGCATAGATAAGATGTTTTACCATATATCCAACTAAGTGTGCAGATTTCAAACAAGGCAACAATTATTGTAGCTACCACTGCAATATAATAGTCTGTAAGTTGGAAAAAAAAGATCCCAGCCTATATGACAGGAAGTATAAAAATTAGCAGTTGTAATATGTATAATAATCAAAAATTAAAATAACATTTGGACATAGAAAATAGTGATAATCCTTCCTATTTCAAAAGGGATTTTTGACTCAGATTTTTAAATCTATAAATATAACTTTAAAAAAAAATCCAAATTTGTTATATATTATATAAAAAATTTCTTTTTAATGACAAATATTCAATGGAATATTTTTTGGTATATTCTTATCTTGATATTTTCGTAAAGAGCTCTCAATGTCTCAAAAAATAATTTTTTCTACTTTATAATACATGAAAAATGCATATGATATTACTGTAGTTACTAGACAGTTATTTTTTTTTTTAACTACCATATTTAAAAACAAAATTAGTCAAAAATTTTTCACTTAGAAAGTGATTTATAAAACAGAAAAGGCTACTGTAGCTGTACTACTACTAATGCTGTAGGCCATATTCAGCTAACAATGAAAAATAATAAATATTCCAACATATTGTGTTCTAATATCATTACTAATAGACAATGATACTAAATTGAATATGCTTAGGCAATTTAACTTAGTAGCAGTTTTTATCTTATAATAATTCCTACTTGTATATTATAATTTTATCTTATTTAAATGAGTAAGGAAGATATTAATTTTTTTTTTTTTATGTTGCCTTTAACAGTAATCCCAGGCAGGGCAAAGTCGACTCAGCCTTTCATCCCTTTTGTGGGTTGATAAGTGAGTACCAAGCTTGGTTGGGAACCAAACACTGGGGGTTTTGCATCAGACCAATCACCAGATTGCAACATCTGCTCACGCACCTCAAGGCCCAAAATCAGGAATACTGAAATGGCACATGTAGGCCTTGGCCCTCATGGGGTGTTGCACCACTGAGTTTAGTTTAATTTGTCTATAATAGTAATTCAGGATACCTTTATAAAATGCTATTAGTAAAATACATTACAATAAAACAGTAATGTAAAGATACCTTTCAAAATAAATGTTGTAACTTGCACATAAATTTTTGATAATTTTTTTAATAATTTTAAACTCAGAGAAAATTTTTTGGATCAAAATACACCAGACTTTCTTCAGATATTTACCAGGAGTTCTATCAAAATCATGAAGTTTGGAGAGTGGGTTTTGACGAGTTATTCTTATTTTTTGATCAAGGTTCAATATTGTAAGGTCCAGTACCAATAGGCTTTTGTAGTATAATATGAATAAGCAATCCATCAACTGAAATCAGCACTCGTAGTTTTTAACCAGTACTACTTAATTAGTTATAATTTATTTCATAATAAACACACCATTTGACATTAATTTTTTTAATACACATAGACTTAGCTTTTAATGTTAGTACTTTCAATGGCCATTGAAATAATTTGCTCTAACAAAAAGGTAATGCTATTTCAAAACTTCCTGATATATTCATAAATCTACTGATTTGAAATTGCCAATAATTACCAAACAGAATTTTTATTAATAAAATTAGAATTGTTAATATTTTCAAAAAATAAAACATAATAATTATTAAAAAAATAAAACATCATAAAATTGCTTATTTTAGTACTTCTAACAAGAAGCTTTCCAAAAACATGAAAATTTTTTATTTTGTCATTTGTCGGTCACTCAGGGAATATTGCTTATGGCTATGTGTTGATTTCTAAAATAACTTTGCATATTTTCAACATATATGTAAAGTTTCCTTAAAGTTCAGCTTCATATTAAAAAATAAATATGTATATCATCAAAAATTAAAAACAAACTTACTTGAGTTAAATAAGGAACAGAGGCAAAAAAGCAGAAGCCACAAATGACAGCTAAAAACAAAGAATGACCTTGGAACCTTTGCTTGATATAATAAGTGTATGCTTCTTTTAAAGCTGAGATCAATGTTGCCATTAATTTTATCTAAAGATAGAAATATAAATTTAATAACCAGATAAAACATTTCAATTATCATTTTATCAAGGGGGAAAATGATTAAAAAACTACCTGGTGGAGATGCTTAAAAAACATGTCTGTAGTAGGATAAAAAGGATGTGCAAATAACAATTTTTTAAAACTAAATAAGTAGCATTAAGTTAGTATTATTTTCCTTTACTTATAATAAAACTCAATAATAAAAAAAATTATAATGGGAAGTGTTTAATTTATAAATCAAAATTTTACTTATTACCAATTTACAAAAACTTCTTTTGCAATAACTCATTAAAAATGAAAAAAAAATGTTATTTTTGAATGTTTTATTAATGATGTAAAACTAATTTAAACACCAGCAGCCAAGTGGTAGCGTATTGCGTCCAGGTCCAGGATTCAAACCCTGGCTGGGTAAGGTCGACTCAGCCTTTCATCCCTTCCAGTAGATCAAAGAATGAGTACCAGGTTGGCTTGGGAACCAAACACTGGGGTTTTTGTGTAAGATAGACCACCTGATCGGAACATCTGCTCATGCACCTCAGTGCCCAAGGTCCTGAAAACTATGAGGGGTACAGTAGGCCTAGGAACTCCAAAGGGCTGTTGTGCCACTGAGTTTAGTTGATAAAACTAATTTAGAATTTAAATATCGATTAACAAAATTATTTTAAAAGGAGAATAATATAGTATACACATATAATAATGAAGAAAATAAGTAAAACGTTACAAAAAGGTAATTGAAAAATCCAATAGAATTAAAACTACTTGGAAATTAAAATCTCATGAATTAAATACAAAAACTATATCAAAGTTGTCAAATACTGCATTTAAGTACAGGTATAAAAAGATGTTATTAAAATACTATTACAATGGAACATTATTTAAATTTGCTAATATTACCTTACCTAACAATTTTCCACATGTTAGCTATTAATAAAAAATACCATTATTATTAAGGGACAATACTAGAACCATAATAATCAAGGGAAGTATGCAGAAATATCAAAACACTTTAAGATGCAGTAAGAAATATACAGAGAATTTTTGAATTGAATAATGAAAACTAACAATTTAATAAAACACTCCACAATAAATAAAGTAGAAATATTTTAAGTTTAAAAATTAATTTGTAAAATATTTTAAAATTTTTAACAGTACAATTCATGCATACATAAATGTGCTTTATATATATATACTGCTGGTTTTAAAAATTGCAAAACCATGAAGGAATCAGAATTAAATGAAATTTAATGCACAAATTACTTGTATTAGTACAAATAAATGACAAAATTTTCAAAGCAAAAAAACATCAAGTGTCAAAATCAGTATTTGGTGTAGCCACTACACGCTGCAATAAGTGATGCTTATACAATGTGGCATGGAGTCAAACAGATTTTGAATGTCTGCTTGTAAAAGAGAATTCCATATTGCTTGTATGCACAGCAAAAGTTTGTCTTTTGAAGCTACAGGACACGGATCACAAGCGAGATGCCGACCAACCAAATTCCACCATGTGCTAAATACAAGGCCGGATCTACGTATAGGCTAAATGGGCTGCAGCCCAGGGCACCCAGGTTCTAGGAGGCCCCATTGAAGATAAACAGAAAAGGTACTTACAATAAAAATAATAATACAATAATAAACTAGTAAAAAATACACACAAATCAAAAATAAAATACTCGAAATACCATATCAAATTTATTTTCGAGAGCAAGAGCAATTTACTTTTGTTCTTCCGCCCTACAACCAAATACGCGGAAATTAAAATTTATTAATTTCGAAAATCGCCTATATATTTTATGTAAATACCTTAATAAAAACAAATTAAAATAGTATGTTGGTGATTTTCTTTTAGAAACTACACCATAATTGGATGTAAAATGTTTAAACCTCAAGGGAATTTCTTGTTTTTCTCATGATCAGAGACAGCCTGTGAGGTCTAGGAACAATAGTTTTCATCTAATTGCTAGTGGCCAAGGTACCGGACTCATGGCATACATGTCATGAGTTCAAGACTAGTGCCGCTGACGACCCTCCGTGTAGGGGAGCGATGCATGTTAAATCTGTCGAGATTTCAAACGTTCTACAGTATATGTGGTGTGATAGTTAGGAGAGGGGGTGCCAGCTCAGGTATCGTCCTCATCACTTGACCATGGTTCCAAATTACGAGGTCCATCGCCAAAATCTCTCGTGTAACTGAACAGTGCGACGTTAATATTCACTCGCTCACTATTCATCTAATTGCTGAGAAATTCATTTGCCTCATCAAGAACCAATATTTACATAGATTTAACTAGATAAAAACCCCTGTTTTCCAAATTTCCCAGGCTAAATTGTTTGAGAGAATTCCTTTTCAAATAGGGTTATAGCAAAAATATCGATTTTACAAAAAATCCTGATGTGATGGGAAAAAATGTAGGTAATTTTCGAAATCAACACACTAAATAATATAAAAACCATTGAAAGCCTCTTTTGTACTTCTCCAAAACTTTAATTTTGTAGCTCAGTGTAATTAATAGAGTGTCTATTAAGACACTATTAATTACAGTCTATTAACAATAATAATTAATACAGTCTATTAATTACACTCTTTTGTACACGGCGCCGCTCTATGATAGAGTCTCTACCATAGAACGGCGCCGATGAGCATAGAGCCATTTATACAATTTCTGTATTATTTATTATACTTTATTCTGTACTATTTATTATATTCTGTACTTATGTATTTTTTTCTGTACTATTTCTGTAGCCATTTATTTTTGTGTAATAATAATTCTAAGTTACAATATTATACTGATTTGGTGCTGTGTCCTATGCATAATATCTGAAATTAAAACATACTTAGGTACCTTTTTATTGGTTTCAAGTAAAAAGTAAGTACAAATACACATTTCTAAATTATTTAACTATGAAGACACGGAGTAGGAAGATTAGGACTATTCATGTAAGTTCGTGGCCTAAATCGCTAAGTAATAATTTTATTGATTATATCCCTTCACATGAAATGAGTTATTTTCAAAATAAAGATCCAAACAATATGTATTCTGTTTCGTAAAGAGTATACAAAGAACAAAAGAGATCATTTTCTAATAATCATTTCACTAAAAAACTTAAAAATAGCCCGGTGCTGGAAAGATCTTGGCTTTGTTATTCAACTAGTATTGGCAGTATTTTTTGTTTCCCTTGCAAACTTTTTTCTGAAACAAATTCTTAATACACAATTGGCTTTTCTGTTTGGAAACACATAAGAAGTTGTTTAGAAAATCATGAAAATTCTATTGAACATATAAATTCAATGTTAGTTTGGTTGACAAGAAAAGAAAATAAGTCTTTTTTAGATAAACAATTACAGGAGCAACTAAGAAAAGATACAGAAAATTACCACAATGTCCTCAAACGTGTTATTGCGGTAGTAAAGTATTTGGCTACAACATGTTTAGCATTTAGAACAGGGGTATTCAACCTTTTTTTAAGCCGGGCCACATACATCTGACATGTATTTTACGCAGGACGCAACATGAGGATTAATAGAGAGGGGGAAGCTATAAGATCAAGGACATTTAAAATGTGAAAAATTGGTCAAAATATAAAATTTCATAATTTTGGATCTTTTTTTAAAATTATACCAAACTCTATCAAACTAAACTCACAAAATATAGGTTTCCTTCATTTTTTACACAATTAAGGGGGAATTTTTCAATTTCCTTTAATCAATGATCCCAAGCGCCTTGTCTGCATTCTATTGTCTTAAAAACAAAGCTGCCAAGTACTTGGATAATTTGACTTTTCTTTCGACATAGCCTTACATATTTTTATTTCAGATATTAATTTATCAAACGAGGATGGTAGTAAAGAGTTTTTATTGAATTACAGACTGAAATCAGTATTATCTGTATAAACTGTCTGTTCTTATTGTGCATTTTTGTTTCAAATTTATTCAAATATTTTTAGATTTTATATAAAAAAAAATTATTGGAACAAATAACTGGAAGAGTACATCGGCAGCATTTAAGAAACACTCTAAGAATTTCTGTAATAATTATTAAGTTTATCATTAACAATTTCATATGTTTGTCAATATATATAACATATTAAATTTTACGGGATGCTTTTGTTACTTCTGTGTTTTTGTGACATTACCACTTACAAAATATTTGTTGCTGTTTCAAAGTTTTTTTTTAAGAAAATCAATTTATCTCATCTTTAAATGGATCCTCAGGAATAAGAGCCATTGAAAGATTTGTGTTTAGTAGTACAGTGACAAAAGTAAAATTATATTCTTTTATATGTAACATTTTCACGACAAATCAAACAAGTTGTTGATCCATGTTTTTTTCCCTACGAAATAGTTAAGATCCCAATCGTTTTGAAACAGCAAATATTTTTAGACATGAAGGTTAGTTAAAAATTAGTTACACCTATAAAATGGTCACTACTGCATTGTTTTTTGTTATCACTAACCATTACAATTACAAAAAGAGAAAAAATTACTTCACAATTTGTACCTACACATCGATAGCAAAATTTATAGATATGATTGCTTGAACTCGCTAAATTTTTAATAAATTGTTCCTAAATAATTTAATTTGTTATTTCAACGGACCTAGACCGGTTCTCTCAGAATGGTCTGGTGGGCTACGAGGCCCATGGGCCACAGGTTGAGCATCGCTGATTCAGACATACCGAGGAAGTTTTTGGTTCTCCTCATAATGGTAATTTTATGGGTAACCTGAAACTGCTAGCAGAGTTCGCTCATTCATTCGTGAATATATTAAACTGCGAGAATTACAACCAAAATCAATAATATCTTTTTTTTTTTTTATCAAAAACAATATAAGAGCAAGTAGTTGAGATCATGGGCAAGCAAATCATTAAACAATTATATAACTCAAATAAATAATAATGACACAAAGTACTATACAATAGTGATGAATTCAACAGCAGATTTGTCCCACAATTACTAACTTGCTATTATACTACGCTAATGTTTTCGGGGAAAAGTGTATGAAAGATGTGTCTCATTAATTAAGATTAGTCACACAGATTTATATTTAATTATCTACAAGAAATTTTAGAAACAAATGGACTGCTATTGGATAATTGTAGGGGACAGTCATATGACAACTCTGCGAATATGTCCAGTCCATATAATGATGTGCAAGCTCTTCTAAAAGAAAAAAATAAATTCGCTAATTATGTGCCGTGTGCTGCACATTCTCTTAATCTAGTTGTGCAGAATCAGTTGATGTTGCAACTGAAATCGTGAACTTCTTTGGTTTAATGTAACAAATATATGTTTGCTTTTCTACTTCAACCTATAGGTAGAAACTTCTAAATCGTGAACTTAAACTGAAACTTACCCCCCCCCCCCTAAAAAGATTAAGTCAGACCAGATGATCTTGTCACTACGATCCTTTTGAAGCCTCAAGAGATAAATATTGTAATACATGAATATTCTTAAGACATTTAGTGACAATAAAAATGAGAAAATTGATTTTCAAAAAGAGGCAGCAAATTTACTTAATAAATCAACAAAACTTGAAACAGCCATTTTAATTATATTTTGGGAAGAAATTTTAGAAAGACTTAATTCAGTTGACAAAAAATAACAGATTCTTGAGGTTTGGACATCTGTGAAGGGAATAAGTTCATTGTCATTAAAAACGTTTATAAGCAATGTACGACATGTGAATCAGATAAAAAATCAAAGGAGTATCAAGATGCAGTCAAAAAATTAAGTCTTAAAGTAGAAACAGAATATAGCGATGTGAACTAGAGATTATTACATTACATTATTTCAAAATGTGCAGATAAAATCACAGAAAAAGCTATGTATGGGACAGACAAATTTAAAAGAGACACGATTATTGTAGCATTAGAGATGGTAATCTTTGATTTAAATAGAAGAAGTCAATATATGCAGAATATAGTAAGAAATTAAAATCTTTGATGGATTTGCAAGATCAAAGTACGGAGAACGCCAACCTGGAGAGTATACGCGCTATTACTGATTACTATTCAGATGATGTAGATCAATATTTAGTAAATGAAGGTGTTCAATTAAAAGCTTATCTAAAACTGAGCTAGAGTCCTATACTTGTAGTCATATATTCAATTTAATTTTTGAAAAGAAACTAGAGAGTTCAGGTTTTTTCAAATTTATATATCATTTTAAAGATTTTTCTAACGATCCGTATTACTAGCTGTGAAGCGGAGCGTACATTCTCTAAAATGCCCTACAGAATAAACAAATATAGGACAAGAATGACAAATACTAGGCTTAATTATTGATCACTTCTTTCTATTAATATTGATCTCACCAAAGACTTAAAATGTGATGAGAAAATAAAAGAATATTCAGCATAAAAGTGTAGAAAAGGTTGTTTTTTTTGTAAATTATGTTATTGCTTATAACGTATTTAAATTGTTTGGGGGAAAAAACTTTAAGTTTTGTATATTTTAAATTTTTCCGCACAATAATTTTTTAGGAAAAATCCAAATTTTTTAATTATTTGGGGGGCCCTCAGGCATTGTTAGCCCAGGGCCCCCAAAGGTCACGATCCGGCCCTGGCTAAATAGATGACATAACTGGCGAATAAGCGGACCAAGGTAGAAGTTGCATGTGTTGGGTTGAACAGAAGTCTCGAACAGTCTTTGCAACATGTAGGTGTGCATTATCCTGCAGAAAGATAGATCCAGGGATGCCTTGAAGGAAGGGAATGACTTCAAGGTGTAGCACTTCACAGGCATACCGTAGCAAACTGGATCATCCATGATACAAAATCGCACCCCAAACCATAACTCTGGGTGTTAGGCCACTATGACGTTCGATAACGCACTCTGGAAGGCAGCGTTCATCGGCATAGCGTTTAACACGAATGTGGCCATCATGGTCCCACAATTTGAAGTGTGATTCATCTGAAAAGACAACTTGATGCTAATCAGCTTGCCAGGTTCTGTGGTCATGAGCCCATTGTAGACACAGTCATTGATGGTTCGCCATGAGGGGGATCCTGTATAAAGGCACCCTTGCACGCAATCCACAGTGCAGCAGACATCGATGAAATGATGAAGCCAACATTAGTACACCTGTAGCAGTAGACCAAAGTGTTGCCCAACTGCCTGAAAGAAGCTTTGCCATAATTCACTGCCATGTGGAGCAGGTGTCGATTGTCGCACGCTGATGTCACCTTCCCTCGTCCATTGCCAGTTTTTAGAGTTGTTCGATGCTCGTCGGTCCACTGCTTCTAAACTCGCATCACCGTGGAACTGTTCCGCTGTAGACGAGCTCCTATTGCGCAATAGGAAAATAATTTTTCTCGAAGGCTGATAATTCTCCCCGTTCAAACTTCGTAAAGTTGTTGGAATTTCTCCTTATTTTGCCATGGAGACATACTTAGGTCTCACTAAACATTCACCACTAACAAATATTTGTTAACCAAAAAAGGTAAGATTGTCCATTCCCCTTAGCTGAATGGTCTGTTAGCGATCACGAATTGTCCATGATCGCTAACAGATCAATCATGTGATCGGAAGTCGTCAAGGAGGCAGTGACTTCCGGTCTGATTAGTATTTGAACAAGATGTTTTTGCATTTAAGGCTCTCTTTAAATCGAGTTTGTCCCTCTGACTATTTACTCTCTCGATCTAATTTGCCCCGATGACAATTTTCTCTTGATCTAATTTGCCCCGATGACCATTTACTCTCAATTTAATTACATAAACATCGATGCCCTTTCCTACTTTTTGTTAGCGAACATGTATGTTATGCTCAAGAGTCTATTTTTAATCAACGGTATTTCTGACCTTTTTAGACTAGGATTAGAATAATTTATTACAAGTGTTATGAAATGGATAGTAGAATTATTATAGGTTAATAAACGATTTCTGATGGCATATGTAGTCATTCTTCAGGTTGTCAATTTCACTGTGTAATTCTGCTGCCATGTAGTTGCGGCAAAACAATAATTATTAACTATTTTCAATGTCCCACTACAGCCCTCTATTTAAACGTTTTCAGCATCAGTTCAGAGGGCGCAGCACATGCCACGCATGCGCGGTGGCTCTGAAACTTTACTATTGTACATAACATCCTATAATTGATATTTGCTGCAAAGTTCATTTAATTCTGATGATTCCTTCATGGTGTTGCATTTTTTAGAAACAGCAGAGTATATGAATATTTTTTTCAATTAATGAAAACAATGTTAACAAATTCACTGCCACTGATGCGTCAGCACGGTGCCACTTCATATGCCGGTCTAAGATGATGATTGACTATGATAAGTTATATGATTTATTTTTAGTGCGGCTATTGAGGTTGAATGAAGAGGTTTTTGAGGCATGTTAGTGAAGCATTATTTTTATATTTTATGTGCTTGGTTTTTAAATTTTTTTTATCCATTTTTAAAAATGGTGGATATTACAAGTATTGCAAGGAATTCAAAGCCTAAGAAAAGGAAAGTAAATAAAAAATTGACTGAAGCTGAAATATTATAATTACTAGAAAACACTAAACATGAAAATAAAAGGCTTTTCCATTTTTCTGGTTTTACTACAAAAGTAAAAGGAATGTTTTTAATCATTAAAACACTATTTTGTAATTACGCTTCTTAGGATGGATATATTAATTTTACTGGCAGCAAATGTGTTAAATAAAAGATAGGATTGAAACATTTAGTGAATAATGCTTTGAAGTGAAGCAAAACTTTTCCTTTTTGTTTTGTCTTTGAGCGCTCACTTCTAATTTATTGCTTAGATCAATATAATCACTATTTTTTTATTTCAGATTAAAACTAGATTTCAAAGGGAGAAGTCGTGGCTGTTTTTCTCTTATTTTGAACAGTTAATGTTTATTTTTTCCATGGTGCATTGACCAAAAATAGATTAATTATAGATTTAAATGTTGGAAAAATTGTTCTTGAAATTTGTTGAACAATACGAGATAGTAAATATAACCTTTGTTTTGAATTCTTTTTTGGAATTAACTGATATATTGGAACAGCACTTTGAAGTGCGTGAAGCCTGTTAAAGGTAAGAAGATTTTATTTAATTTAAATCATGGGAACTTTTGATAAAAACAAAAAAGTGCAAACAGCACTAAGATCAGCAGTGACATGGTTAATTAAACCCGCTGAGAATTTATTAAAAGAAGAACAGATTAACATTGATTTCCTTAAGGAAAATTTGAATTTATTAATGACTAAATTGGAAGAGTTGAAAAATATTGATAGTTATACACTAAATGAAACCACATTACAACAATATGACACTGAATTAAGTACTTCATTTGATTATTCTGACAAAATAACTACAACAATTTTTTGCTCAAACAAGAAATTAAACAAAAACAAAAGTCATTAATTCCATTGTGTGTATCAATACAGAACAGAATTCAACTTCTGTAAATACAAATAACATTGTTAAACTTCCTAAGTTAATAATTCAAAAATTTCATGGATATTGTACTCAATTTAATAGCTTTTGGAATACGTTAAGAATTTCAGTCCATGATAACAACTCACTTTCTAAAATAGAAAAATTCAATTATTTAAAAAGCTATGTATCTGGTTCAGCTGCTTAAGCAATAGAAGGTTTTGAGATAAATGAATTAAACTATGATTCTGCTGTTGAGCTTCTTAAAAAAGATTTGGAAATAAAGTAGTAATAATTAATAACCATATGAATAAATTATTAAATCTGCTTCCAGTTTATAAATCGAATGACATTCCAAAGTTAAAAAAAATTACATAGCGAAATTGAAGTAAATGTTAGGAGCTTATCCACATTAGGCCTAGAACCCAAATCTTAGAGCTCTATTTTAATCGCTGTCATTTTAAAAATTATTCCTGCTGAATTTACACTAGAATATAATCAAAGAAATAATGACAAAAAATTGAGTCCAGATATAAATGATTTTTTGGAATTTTTCCAAGCAGAAATGGACAGTAGAGAGCGAACCAATTCGATGAAAACGGAATTCGACATGACTAGTTCATATACTAATTCTAAGAAAAACAAATTCAAACCACTGAACAAAGTTCAAGGTCGCACATCTACATGTGAATTTATGATATCTGTAAATGAAAGATCTACAACATTGCTTTTTTGGGATCTATATCATTGGGCAGAAAAGTGTAATAAAATTAGCATTGGAAGGAAAAAGAAATTTTGAAGAAACAGGTGAAATGTTTTTTGTGTCTGAGACCAAAAGATTGTATAAAAAATTGTTTATCAAATATGACTTGCAGAATTTGTAATGGTAGGCAAAACAAAACAATTTGTTTCAAATCTAAATTAATTAATGAAAATAAGCATACTGAATCAAAAGGGAAGGAAACGGATTCTCAGGATACAGTCATCTCAACAATTTCTTACAATAAACAAAATAAAATTTTCTTGCAAACATGTACCATCATATTAGAACATAATTCCAAAGAAGTGTTTTCATGTTTGTTATGTGATTGTGGATCAATGAGAAGTTTCATAACACAAAAACTGTCTAACTGTTTAGGACTCACTGCCATTGGAAAAGAAAAGTTATCAGAATATACTTTCAGGAATAAGATTCCCATAGAAAAAGATTATGATGTAGTTAAATTAACTTTTAAAAATAAAGATTCACCAACTTTGAAAGTAGACATAGATTCTTTGGTTACAGATCAAATTTCGGTGGTAAATATCGCCCTTCCGAATTAGACAATATTCCACAGGTAGTTCATTAGAAAATTTAGCCTTTGTGGACTCACCAGATTGTCAAGAGCCCATTACAATACTAATCGGAGCAGACTATTGCTACGATGTAGTTTCTGGAAAAATTAAACATCTGAGTAAGAAGTAAGTTGCAGTTGAAACCGTCTTCGGTTGGTGTCTTCAAGGTTGAAACAGCGAAAATCAAACATTGCTTGCTCTAAGTGTAATAGTTAAAAAAAAATGTGATTTCGGATCAACTGAAGAAATTTTGGGATCTTGAAGTCTCTGGTTTAATTGACACTAAATAAGAATCTAACGTCTCAAAATCAAATAATGAAGATCTTTGAATCAAATATTAAATACAATGAGAAATCTAAACTATATAGAGTAAGGTTACCATGGAAGTTAGAAGCGCGTGAATTGAAAGATAATAGGGAAAATGCTGAGAAGAAATTTAGGTGGCTCAGAAAGCGATTCCAGAAAAATTCTCATTTGTTTCTTGAATATTGAGAGGTATTAAAAAATTATTTGAAACAAGGCATTATAGAGTTAGTCCCAGATTTGGATAGTGATTCAAACAACGTTACTTTTTATCTTCCTCACAGAGAAGTAATTCCAAAAGATCGTCCTTCCAGACAACTACGTATTGTATATGATGCTTCATCACAATACAAATTCCCCTTCTCTGAATAGTTGTCTACATATAGGACCAAACCTTAATCCTGAAAATTTTTATATCCTTTTGAGGTTTAGACTAAATATGGTTGCTTTCATTACTGACACGAAGCAAGCATTTTTACAAATAATACTAAATGAGGATAGGGATGTAACAAAATTCTTGTTTTCGAACGATCCCTTTGATGAGTCTCAGCCTCCCTCTGTATATTGGTTCACCAGTTTTATTCGGTATTAGTAGTAGTCCTTTTTTGTTGAGCGCAACTAAAAAACATCTTTTGAAGAAGTATCGTACTGATACAGTTAACTTTTTGAATGAAAATATTTATTTAGACGATATTATTGGAAGTCAACCGCTTGTGATTCAAGCTTTAACAATTACTTTAGAAGTGATTAAAATTTTCGAAGATGCCAGTATACCTCTACACAAATGGCAAATTAATTCGAAATCCTTGAACAAGACATGGCAAGATAAAGGAGTAATTTCGGATGAAAATCCTCATTTTGAAACTTTTGTAAAAGATAATTTGCCCAACAAAGTTTTGGGTATAGCCTGGAATAGTAAAGATTTCCTTTTCTTTGATATTAAAGGGTTAATCGACTTTGTCTATAAAAGAATTGATACAAAGAGATTTATCTTGCAAGTTTTAGGCAGAATCTTCGATCCCATTGGATTTTTGGGACCTACTACTCTCAGAATAAAGCACTTGATGCAGAAAGTATTGCTTCTGGGAGTAGAGTGGGATGAAAGTCTTCCTGATGACATAATTTTCCTTTGGGCTGATTGGTGTGAAGAAGTTCCCCAGTTAATTGACTTCTCAATACCATACTGTTATTTTTCTGACCCCTTAGTGAATAATTTTGAAACACTCAGACGTCCCCTTTTCTCTGATGCCAGTACAAAGGCATATGGAACAGTAGCTTATTTCCGTATAACATCATCTAATAAAGAAATTCTAACATCATTTGTTGCTTCTAAGAACAGAATAGCTCCTTTAAACACTTTGATGCTTCCAAGATTGGAATTAATGGGTGCTTTACTGTCAGCTAGATTAAGCAGCAATATTTTGAAAGCTCTAAAAACATCGATATTCCTGGTTTCTTTTGGACAGATTCGAAAATAACATATTTTTGGGTTTGATGACAACCTGAAAAATTCAAGTCATTCATCAAAAATCAAATCCAAGAAATTCAAAAATTGACCTCTCCATCAGATTGGCATCATTGATAGTGCGCAGAGAGCATAATAAAGTAATGCATGGAGGAACAGCTAGTACATTGGCCCAAGTTAGATCAAATTACTGGATTCCCAAAAGACGCCAAATAGTTAAAAAAGTTATTAGAAATTGCTTTATTTGTAGAAAATATTTAGCCAAACCTATTGATCAGCTCATGTCACCATTACTTAGTGATTGTATCAACCAAACGCCAGCCTTTTCAGTCTGTGACTTGGATTTTGCTGGATCTCTCCAAGTCAATAAATTCGGAGAGCTGCCAAAATCATATATAATTTTATTTACTTGCGGAGCTACCAGAGCATTTCACTTGGTACTGGTGTCTGATATGACTACTAACTCGTTTCTACTTGCTTTCCGAAGGTTCCTCACAAGAAGAGGAAATTGTAAAGTAATATACAATGACAATGCAGAAAAGCAAAAAAGAAATTGAAAACTTATGCAGTATCTTATCCCAAAGTGAGGTTCAAAATTTCATCGCCAAAGAAAGGATTATTTGGAAAAATATCATCGAGAGATCCCCATGGCGGGGAGGATTTCATGAACGGCTAGTGAGATCAGTCAAAGAAAGTCTGCATAAAATACTTGGGAAGGCCCTATTAAGTTATGAAGAAATGACAACTATACTTACTGAGATAGAAGTTGTTCTCAATCTAAGACCACTGAGCTACCTATATGAAGAAAGTGATGAATGAAGACCTCTCACTCCTACGAATTTTTTAAACTTTGGTCAAAATCAGCCAACATATCCGGTTACGTTTGTGGAGATCTTAGAAAATGCTTCTCTAAAAAATCATCTCTTTTAAAAAGAAAGAAAAACTAACAGTTACTCCTAAAACAACTGTGGCATAGATGGAAAAAGCAATACTTATTAGATTTGTGAATTGCTCATTCAGTGAAAAACCCGGAAATACATCCTGAATTATAGGTAGGCGATGTTGTATTGATTGAAGAGAACACTAAAAAGAAGCTTCTTTGGAATCTAGGTAAGATTGAAAGAACCAACCAGGGCATGATAACAAAACACGCTGTTACGAACTAAAGACTAGTGGTGAACTGTTAAAACGAACTGTTCAACATCTTTATCCACTTGAACTATAGACTGTGTTTTAAAAAATTGAAACAATTTTAGAACTTTAAATTTTTTATTCATTTCATATTTACTGTTTCATTTAATCTAGTTATCATTTATTTAACCTCACATTTTAACCCCTTTATTTTTTATCATAATCATTAACTTGTTAATTACTTTCCTTTTGAAAAAGAATTCTGTATGTTTAAGTGCTTTTGTGATTAGCTAAGCATTTTATTGTATTTTTGAATTCACTGTTGTATAACTTATTATATATTTGCATTTACTGAAAGATGTGATTAATAAGTGAACTCTTTGGAGAGTTCAGGTGGGGAGTGTGAAGCAAAATTTCTCTTTTTGTTTTGTCTATGTGGGGCCAGAGTGATCGCTTCTAATTTATTGCTTAGATCAGTGTAATCACTATTTTTTTTAATTTCAGAATAAAACTAGATTTCAAAGGGATAAGTCATGGCTGTCTCTCTCTTATTTTGAATAGCTAATATTGATTTTTTTCAGAAGTACACAATTTAAGTATAATATCAATAAAAACAGCACTTTTAAATTCAAATCCTCATGATAGATGAGAAAATTGTGATTATTATTTTATTTTGTAATAAATTCAGTACAATAAATTTGTTTGCACAATAAGTAAAATCTAAGATTTTTTATGGAATCAATGTACCTCTGAATCCAGACCAAAGAATAAAAACATCAAGAAAAACAAAACTCCCCAACATGAAGGAAGAGGCATGGAGCCAATTACAACAGAGTATATCACATATACATTGCCTGGATCTGGGGAAAAATTTATATCTGTAATTAAATGAATAAGAAGCAAGGAAGAAAAAAAACAAACAGTATAAGACAGCAAAAATAAATTCAACATACCATCACTTAATACAGAATAAAATGGTCTTTTGGTTTTTGCAGCAAGATGCCCTATTGTTGAAAAAGTAACACATCCAACCATTAACACAGTGAGCAGTGTAACACAAGTAACAACAATTGTATCCCTGGAAAAGTAAACATGATTGATTTAACAAACAAAACACTGAAAATAAGTAGAAATTTGGTTTCAAAAATTAAATATAAAACTATGCAGATATATGTAATCATTTGGGGAAATTCTCACCTGCAGTGGAATTCTGATTGACTGAAAAATACATCAGAATTAAAAAAATGACACAGATGATAAATAATATTCATAAACATTTAAATAATAACAAGACTAAAAATTTAGCTATCCTTCATTTAAAAAGAACAATAAGAAAAATCTTTATACTATATAAATTTTAGAATTCATCTCTGTTTATGTAAAATATCAGCAAATATTGTTTTCCATGCAAAACAGCATGCTTAAAAATAAAGCTCTTTCAAGTGATGTAATATTCTGATTTTTTTGAGAATTATTTCAACAATAAAAAACAGTGATACTATTTTGATACAATGCACTAACTAAAACCTTTATAAAATGCAAAAATATCAAGAAAAATTAAGGAAATTGAAAATTGTAAAGTATTAGAATAAAAAATATATGTGAGAAAAAAAATTAAAAATTGGGTAACTTTAAAACATTTATTTAGAGCTATTACAAAAATAAAATGAAGCATACAGCTGTTATCAAATATACTGCAAGAAATACAAAAAAAAAAGTACCAATTTATAGAGCTTTAAAGTGAGTGGCATATACGCACAATTTACAGTAGATAAAGAGTCAATAAAAGTGGAATAAAACACTGCAAAGAACAAGGATTGATTTCAAAATAAAATTTATGGCCAAATTAACATGCAGCATGTATGCTGGTCTTGAAAAAGGAGAAGAAAGGAAAGAGGAAAATATTTAAAGAAAAAAAAAGCTCATTACTTCACTCACAATTTATTGAGACAGCAAATACTAAGCATTAATAAAGTCAATAATACAATTTTTAATTAGTATATCTTTAACAATTGATTATAAATGTCATACGTAAAGCAAAATTAGACATAAGGAAAAACACTCACTATTTTTCTATTGAAAGAAAAAAAATTAATTTCATTGGTTAAGGACAATTACATATTCCAATGATATTCCCCCATAAATTAACCTATTTTACCAAATTGTACACATGAATTTCATTTAAGTATACTCATTAAAACTATTATATAACATTATATCATTAATTTTCTTTTTCATTTATTAGAAATTTCATTTTTTTAGTCTTGAGACGTGGAAAAATTGGACATAAGTAACTGAGTTGAACTAACACCTTAAAAGATTGTTATGCTGCTTGTGGCAAGAGCCCATCAGTATGCTGGGGCCTAGAACAACACCCAATGAATGAAATGCTTGAGCCAGAGCAAAAAGCAGCACCTGAAATATTTTATCAATATATTAAAAAAGGTTCACATTAACAAAAATGCACAGTTGATTTATTTTTATTGAATTAAACAAATTCTACAAGTGGTAAGAAATTTAATCACAAGATAAAAAAAAAAGGCAGAGGTAGGTTTGTTTTCTTATTTATTTAAATGTTAGTCAGAAAAATATATATGAAGTCTCCTTGACTTAAATTACATTTTGTTACAACTAAATGGTCCCAAGTTGGGTTTATATTTTTTCAGTACTATTTCATTCACATAGGTTATTAAAAGCTAGAAAAATTCAAACTATTAACTATATTTTACACATTGTTGTTCTATCAATGTGGTTACCTCTTTATTTATTATTTAAAGGGGGTTGTACGTAAAAGAGAAGGTACATTTTGTTTTAGAAGCATTTCAATCACTTTCTAGTTTAGTAAAAACATGTTTTTTAAAAAAAAAAAAATAGAAGTTCTTACAATTTTCCATTCTTTTCTTTTTGAAACACAGAATAAAAATGTAATGGAAAAATTCTACAACATTTGAAAAGAAAAAGTAAAAAGGAAAGAAATTTAAATGAGATTCATTTTTACCCTAGGAGAGAACATTTTGTCCCATTCTGGTTGGAACAGAAGAGAAAGTCCATCTTTTGCTCCTTCCAAACCAACAGTACGGAGGAAAATACTGAGCAGCAACAAATGAGATAGCACTGTAATTACATATATGGCAGTCCCGCGAAAAAAATCTGTCTTCCGCAGAGCAAAGTAAGTTAGAATCCAAACAAATAAGACTGATGCTAAAAGCTCAAATCTTAACTCCCCAGATTCATTGATACTATTACTTTTGTCCAGCAATTTGATGCTGCAAATAAATGAGAAAAAGTATACATATAAATAAGAAATAATCATAGTGTGTTCAAAATTTAAAAGATAAAACTGATAACAGATAAATAAACAGTCGGACCCTGATTAAAGGAATTTTTCTCTTTTTATGATTAAAATGAACGCAAAAAAGCCCCCATTTAACAAATAAAACCCCAAAATTAACAATTTATTTCAGCACACCAGGAAATCTTTTTTTTTTAGTTTGTATTTAAAAAATTGAACTTTTTTTCAAGTTACATCCTTTTTACCTGGAACAGAAAAATACTTCTTGGAAGCAGCAAATTTCAATGGGAAAGAGTTAATACCATTATTATACTTTATAGGAGCAGATAAATCATGAGTGTAATGTATCATGTGAGTCTTGAGTATAGAACAGGAAATCCAAATCTACAAAGCAGATTTTATTTTTAGATTTTAACGACTATGATACATTTAATGATGGACTCCCTATCTGTGCAACCGAAATTAATAATGAAACTAATATCAAAACAGTTATTTTTCTAATGTTTTATATTGTTTGGAAACTGTGAGAACATAACTCTCTCTTATGTTATAGGATGTAAATGATGTAGTATTTTCCTCTCTGTAAAAATTTGAAAAAGAACTTTTTCGAGTGAGGAATCAAAAAGACTGTCAAGCATCTATTAGTCAGTATTTCAAAATTTCCAATTTT
Organism: Trichonephila clavata; assembly: GCA_019973975.1. Taxonomy (NCBI): domain Eukaryota; kingdom Metazoa; phylum Arthropoda; class Arachnida; order Araneae; family Nephilidae; genus Trichonephila; species Trichonephila clavata. Next base: position 83,860 of record BMAO01033043.1, read on the forward strand.
CTCACACAGAATAATTTATTAATAATGCAGTAGTGGGCTTATCCAGCAGAACAGAACCTGCAACCTCTGGTTCTGTAAGCATGCAACACACCACTAGACCAAAATGATCACTTCAATCTGGGGGTTGTTACTGGCTTATATAGATGATACCACTACACACATTCCCCCACCAGTGAGTCGGTGGATAGATGAATGAACGATATAGTTGCTATGGTGAGTGTGTGAGTTGTTGCTGTTAATTGGGGGAGTTGCGTTAAGTGAGTCTGATGAGTTTTTTTGGATGCTCTTTTTGCGGGTAGATGACACCACAACAGATCAGAAGGTTGCCTTTTTCTGAATTTGGTCAGGGTCACCAATGAAGTGGCGTGCTTATCCCACAGGACATAACCCAAAACCTTCAATTTCGCAAGCATGTAGCATACCACTGGACCAAAATGATGACTTCAATTTGGGGGTTGTTACTGGCTTATATAGATGATACCTCTACAATGGTATTGTTAGCTGTTGAATAAAAAGTATGTTATTTCAAACTATAATATTTTTTTGTGTAGTTGCTTTTAAATTTTCAAAAATGTAAGTGTGAAAAAATTGTATTTTGTTTAGACCCCAATATAACAAACAAAACGTTTGGTCCAGATAAATTTGCTAAATCGGGGTCCAACTGTATCTATATATATCTATACAATACAATTTTATTGCTTTATTTAGAAATGAATATGATTCCTTAATGAGAATTTTTTTTTATTAATAATAAAGAGACAAGATTAATTTATAGATGTGAGGAAAATAATTCAGAGAACTACCACTATATTTTTTTAGTAGTAAAAAGTTGAATATGAATAATTGATATAAATACATTTTTAAAAATAATACTTATAATAAAAGCATTTTAACATGAATCTATCCTTATTTCCTTTCTAAAATTATTTTTAATAATTTGGCTATTAATGAATAAAAATAATTTTAATAGGTATAAAGCAGATTATTTTCTTGTTAAAACATACCATCACTTAAGTACTTTTTCTATCAGAAAAGATATTCACAAATAGAAATAGGTTAAAAACACTTAAACATTTTCTTTAAATTATAACTTGTCCTTTTTTAAAAATGTTTAACTCAAAATTATATATTAAATAGTGTGAACATAATAATAATGACTTATGATTTTTCCAACATTTAAAATTTCTAAGTAAAACCAAAAAAAAAAAGAAAATGGTAAAATAAATTTGAAGAGAATTTAATAGTAATGAATTTAATGAGGTTAACATGTTCATCAAAAGTAATTTTTAACAAAAAAAATTAGTTACGATATTTAAACATTTTTCCTCATATTATAGCTATAATTATAAAACAATTACAAAATCTAATTTTATACTAATTTTTCCTACATTCAATTAACATCTGACAAAGATTTGAATAAAGATATTATTTTATACCAAATTAAATAAAACTCTACTCACTGGAAAAATTCTTCTGCAGGATGAGATATATTGACACTTGTATAAATAATCCCAGCATGTGTCCCATTTTCAGAAGATATTAAACTAGAATTATTAGCAGTAATGCTGTCACTGGAGGAGACACCTTGTGAATCAGTACTAAGTAGGCTCTGAGGCAAGGGATGTGCCACATCATGGCACTGGTCTGTATTCCACATGTTGGTGCAACGAGTCCAACGAGGTGGGGAGTAAAAGGAATTGAACACATAAAACATAGTCCATGCAGTAAGCACACTGTAGTAAGCAGTCAGCCAAAATGATACCATCATACTAGAAACACCAATACCTAAAAGAATTCCAAAAATAAATATACATTGTGGCTTGGTGAATGTGCATATAATTATTAAAGAATTTAAGATAAATAGTTTGATTCAAAAATATAATGAGTAAAAAATATTGAAAATATTCCAATATAAATCAAAATTTTATGAACTAATCAAATAAGCAGGAAAAAGAAAAACTTCAAATATATTCAAAACATTAGCATATAAACATGCCATTTAAAAATTAAATAAAATTTTCAATATTTTATATTGAATAAAAACCACTAAATTTTTTTATGACATTAATTAAATCCCCATGACATTTAAAAATAGATGTGTTTAAGGCTTTGAGGCATTCTTAAGAAAAATAATTTTGATAAAATAAAGAGAAAATTACATTTCTCTATATCTTCTTGCATCACCATTGTTTTCAAATATATATAAACTGCTCATTAATTCTTTATATGTATAATTTTACATAATGTATAAAATCTTTCCAAAATATTTTTAGAACCAATTGTTCCATAAAATAAAATTTTTTATTGCAATTTACTAAAAGAATATAGTATATGAATTGAAGAAAATACAGTGCAATCACAAATTTAAAGGATATACATAAAATTACACAAAAAGCATTAAGTTTCCATGGTTCAAATTTGGGTATTATTATTTTTCTTTATAGTTTTATACAAAAATAAAATTCTGTCAAACTATGACAGGCCTCTTTTATTTTTATTTTTATGAAGCAAACCAATAACTTATATTTAAAAAAAATATATTGGTATTTCATCAACAGTTAGGTGGAAATAGATACATTTTGTGACAACAATTTACAAAATTTTACTTTATCTCAATAAAAGAGACAAATGACAGAAAGAAAATACTATCATTGAAAATATGAAGTACTTGTTTAAAATACATGACAATTTATTCTCTGGATATTTATTGGTCCATAAAAATAAAATTATTTATCAAACAGAAGCATAAAATAGATATTAAGAAAAAGATTCAAATATCCTCTCATATTTTACATTATCTAAATAAATATTGAATAGCAGTTAAAAAAATCAATGATTTAAATTTGCAATAAAAAAAAAAGAGGAACTATGTTAAAGAAATGCAATTTTGAATTAAAAAAAAACTTGCAAAATTATTCCCAATTACATCGATATATGTATCTACCTTTCATTAATGGACAAAGTTGTCCAAATGCTGAAATTGGACCAGATTGGGTTGCTTGTCCAATAGCTAGTTCCATGCACAGAAAGGGAACACTGCAAACCACCATGAACACCACATAAGGTAGCACAAAAGAGCCTATAAATATTAAAATAACACATAATTTAAATTTTTGAAACATTTTTTGTTTGCCTCTAGAACAATATAATTGTACATAGGAGCAAATACAAATTATACAAATAAAAAAACTAAATTAAAAGCACAAGACTGTAGACTATCATGTTTTAACTTTTTTCCAATTTAATATATATAATTTAAGAAACATTACTTATCATATATCATAATTTTTTTATCATTTAAATTTTCATTTGTAAAACTATTTACTATTTTGATGTACCTTATTTCGAAATTCAAGAGTCTTTTATTGCACAGAATGTTTAACTATGCACCCTAATTCACTTTCTATACTTAGTTTAATTCAGACAGCTTAGAGCCCTAATCAGTCTGAATGAATGAAATTTTATTGCACGTAAAAATTTTTAATTCATAAAGAAATTTAAAAAGTATGGTAACATAAGAAAAAATTAAAAAATATATGGTTTTTTTAATAAATATGTATTAAAAAACTTGCTTACTTTTAAATTATAAGTTAAAGTGTGTGTGCTTTCATAAAAGAAACATACATAACACATTTTAAAATAGGTTTCTGAATAAAAGCTGTTTGATTAAATTCTGATGTGTGTGTCATTTTTCTGAGATTATTAAATCAAAATCAGAATTAAAAAACTCGTCAATTTCTTTAACAGCAAAAAAGTCAAATGTATATAAAATCAAATGTTTTTATAGAGTTCCTTCTTATAGTCTTCAAAAATTAACTTCTTTTGTCTGTTTCAGTGTACCAAATCACACAATCTTATATAAATTAGATTTGTGATTATAACAATGTGATATAAGAATTCTATATCAAACAAATATTAAAATCATATCTGAGAAAATTATTAACTTAAAGTGAGTACAATTTACACAAAAAAGAAAATTAACAAACCATTCTTGTATTGAACTAAAACAATTTTGTAATTTTTTGTTAGAAAATTATCCGTACCATAAAATTGCACAAACAACTAAAAAAAAAATCCTGCTTTATTGAGCATATCTAAAAACATATTAGAATTTTAGTGAAAATTATCAAATTCCTTTATTTCTTAGAACTTTTGTTTAAGCTAATGAGGAATACAAAACAAAAAATTTCAAAAGAAATAGTAAAACTCAACTTTCTCTTCATCTGCTATATTTCAAATTCACAAAGAATATTATAGAAGCAATTAAGACCAACATTTTACCATAATTTCTTCCATTTTACTAATTAATTAAAAACAAATTATTAGATTAGAGTAAGAAAAATTATAAATGGGAACACAACAGGAAAAAAAGTGGTGTCTAGGAAAAATGTCTAAGAATAATTCCCCCCCCCCCTAAAATTCAAGCAAAATAGTGTTTTAATTTTTTTCCATTATAACTTGTGAAAATTTGTACATTTACAATATAGTATTAAAGTTATCACATAAAACCATATTCTAACCATAAACAAACAATTTAATGCTTAACAAGCAATATTCTCTTTTCTTGTGTTAAACATTTAACGAATACACAGGTTTTCAACACTATTTTTGTTTGAAATATAAATTTGCATGCAGATTTTTTATTATTTGCTTTTGTTATTTTTTTAAATATTCAAATTACAAAAGAAGCACAGACATCTTTCAAGAGAAAATTAGTCTTGAAAAGAATTCTCTTAAATTTAGATATTCACCTTATATTATTACTCATTATTTCATGCTAAATTATGTTTAAATGTCATTAACATATTTCCCCTCCCCCAAAAGATGGTTCTACTTCATGTTTAAATATCATTAGAACAAATTTAAAAAACTGCTAATCTTTAAATTTAGGGATTTATATATACTTGTATTTGTCATTAAAAATACACACTTGAAATCATTATTTTTTTAAGCTTCAAATATAATTAAATGAATAAATATAAATAAAGATGTGTGATATCAAATACTTCATAAGAAATAAAATCTGTTTAAAATACAAATACAAAATAAAAAAAAAATGCTGTAAGATTCTAAAAAAAATTAATTAAACGTTTTAAAAATGGATAGATCTGTGTTTTTCTATTGTCACTTTTAAACAATATTTCAAAATAATTGGCATATTTATAAAAGTAATTAGTTTTAGTATTTTGATTGTTTGTGAAAGTAATTCACAAGGAGCTGAAATATTTACGAATGAGCGAAACAATTTTACCAATAATTCTACACGGAAAATATCATAATTCTGTCTTAAAATAAGTGAAATTTATGTAAAAATAATGTCCTCGAAACTTCACAATAGCGAAATAAATAATAATACTATCATTATTTCAATTCAATTAAACTTAAAGAGCAATAAAATATGAAAAAATCCTTACATTCTAACAAAAACAACAAACGTGTGAATATTCCAGTGGTTTATATTAACGAAAATTAGAGTGTGCTCTTTCCAAGTAAAAATTAAAGAGTAAAATAATGCTCTGTGTGAGCATTAGCTTACGATTAATTAAAAATTCACATACAAGTAAAAAGAAATGCACAGCAATTTGCTCCAAAACATTTGAGCACTGCATTTTCTTTTGGTAAAATATTTCCGATTAATACTTCGACATTAGATTTTTAAAATTGTCCTCCCTCCTATAGATATTCTTGCAAAAAAAAAAAAAGCCTACTAGGCAATTTTTTAAATAAGGAAAAATGGGAGAGGGAAATTAACTAATATTCGAATCAACAAGTGGAATCTTAATCACAGATGAAAAACGAAATCCGTGTCGTTTCGCTTACCTCCACCATTGCTGTAGCAATAATACGGGAACCTCCATAAATTGGCTAGTCCTAGCGCTTGACACGCACTGCACCACAAAAAATCCAGCTTCCTGTGCCAGGGGATCCTGGTGGGTTTCACGTACACGATCTCCTCCCCCTGAATCTCGGAAGTTTCCGATTCTTCTTCTTCAACATCAGGCAAAACCGAAACAAACTGCAAATCTCGTAATTCCGGTAAAGAACGCGACATTCTCCTGCTCCTGCCGAAGGCCAAGGGTTTCGGCAAACTATCGGCATCCTGCAAGAATCGGTTAGAGCTCGGATTAGATAGGAAAGACGACGTTCTGACCAATCTGCCATCGTCGTCCTCTTCTTCTGATATCGGTTTGTCAACTTTGGGTAAACACTCGTTGGTTCCAAAGGTAAACTTCGATTTCACCTCGAGCACCGGCGACCGGGACGGCAGATAAAACCTCTGAGGAGACCTGCCATCGGGTGAGTGGCACTTTCGATTGGACACCGGTAGTTTTTCATCTCGCATCAGCCGATTCGAATTCCACTTTCTATCTACAGGTGAATCGGCCATGACGAGAGGGGGAGAAAGACGATCTGTGTTTTCTCTTTCTTTTTTTTTTTTCACGAGCGCCGCTGCATGCCAAAAGGTTTTGATTCGAAATCTAAATAAACTGGATGCGTCTTGTCGCCAAGCGCGCACACCGTTTTGCTCGCTTAAAGTGGTGACTTCCTGCTTAACTGCAGAAAATGCTTTCCCCAAGGCCGGATTAATGTGGCGAATAATAATAAAACGGAAAAAAATGAGAGGAAGAGAGAGAGAGAGAGAGAGAATGGTCTTTCTCTCTCGGTCGTAAATTCTGTGGCAATTATACGCCCTCTGACAGTTCAACAGATAAGAGAGAGGTTTATTAAAGCGGACAGAGCAATAGAAAACGTTTTGTTTTGACTGGTGCATATTGTAATGAGTGTCGCTAAAGCATCGCACAAGAACACGCCCTTGATGCGATTTAATGTTTTTGTTTCATGAGAGCATTCGGCATGAAACTGCGGAATCAAGGATACAATAACGCAAGCGATTGTTCTGGGATATCCGATTCCGTTTTGTAGATTCAATTTGATTTATTATTTAATAATAAAATACAGGAGCAGCACGAGAGTTAAAACGCTTAAAACAAAACGGCGGAAGAAATTCGAATTTTGATTTAATGATGCTGTAAGAAAACAAATGAATCTCTAGTCCTGAGTTTCGAAACTAAAGTAGCCGCACAATGACATCTTTTTCGAAGGAAAATATAATAATAATAAAATAAATTTTTTTAATGAACCATGTTTTTATAACGGATTTAAAGAGTATAAAATAATTTCTCTGATCCTTATGAAGAATAAAACCGCATACGGGATTTTAACTTTTCTAAATTATCCTGAAAATTCATACTTAGCAACTTTTGATATAGCTATTAAAATACTTGTAAGATAAGAAACGAAAAAAATAGAGCGCATGCAGGAGATAATTCATGCATTAATAGTTCAACTAACAATTTTATTGCACCGAGAAAAATGTGAACCAATAATTAAGTTCTGATAGCTACTCTGTACACTCTTTATATGTAGTTATGTATGTCATGCACCCCACGTTTTTCGTTTCTAATCTTACAAGTATTTTAATGGACATAAAAAGTTGCCAAGTACGAATTTTCAGGATGATTTAGAAAAGTTAGAAATCCGTACGGTGGTTTTATCCTTCATAATGATTAGGGAAATTATTTTCTACACTCACGTCCATAAATTAAGGATAATTCAGAATCACACAGAAATTGAACTCTAAAATAAAAATTTCACCTGTAGAATTATCACACACATCTTGAAGAAGAATATGCAAATTAAAGAAAACCACCAGATGGCGCGGAGAGTACGTCACAATGACGAGAGTGTAAGAGAGGGGTATATAAGGAATGGTGGCAAAAAAGTAAAATTGTTCACAAGCGCTTTAAAAGACTTTCAATGCAATAACCGCATAGTAATGGCACAAAGGAAGCATTTGGATGATTTTTTACGTGGTAGAATTATCGGACGACTGGAATGTGGGCGTACCCCTCCGAGGAACTTGGAATCGCCCGCAGTGTCATCTCCAGGCTTTGGCAACGATTCCAAGATGATGGTAATGTGAGTAGATGTTACAGCACAGGTCGCACCCGAGTTACAACGCCGAATGAGGACCGATATTTGGCAGTTACTACCAAAAGAAACAGACGGAGCACAGCATCAGACCTATCTCGTCAGTTCTCTTCAGCTACCGGTACGACAGTTTCAAGGCAGACCGTGTACAGACGCTTAGGGCACATTGGTTTATATGCTCGTAGGCCTGTCAGATGTGTTCCCCTTACCGCAACTCACTGTCGCCTGCGATTAACTTGAAGTAGAGAGCATGCATTGTGGACACCGCAACAGTGGTTTTGTGTGATGTTTTCCGACGAGTCCAGGTTTAGTTTGCAGTCTGATTCTCGCCGGAATTTCATATAGAGAGCGCCAGGTACCCGTTACCACCAAGAGAACACCATTGAATGACACCGTTACGGTGGTGCAGGATGGCTCGTTTGGGGAGGAATTATTCTTGGTTCCAGAACTGATCTGCATGTTCAGAGTGTAACGATGACAGGCCACATCTATCGGGATGTCATTCTGGAACAACAAGTATGTTTGTTTCGGGACGCCATGGGTGCTGAATTTCTGTTTATGGATGACAACGCCCGTCCTCACCGTGCAAACATTGCAGACGAATGCCTTCAATCGGAGGATATCACCCGTATGGATTGGCCAGTATACTCACCGGACTTGAATCCAATACAGCATGTGTGGGATATGCTTGGCCGACGAATTGCAGCCCATCAACCCCTTCCCACCTGTCTACCGGAACTTCGGAGGGCATTGCTTGATGAGTGGTGTAATATTTCCCAAGATCAGATTGACAATTTGATACTCAGCATGCGTAGACGTTGTAAGGCCTGTATTGCATCGTCCGGGAGACATACTCCGTATTAACCATCATACTAACCATGTTATACTGTTTTTTATAAATAGGTTCTTTTTTGAAATTTGCTCCAGGGAGTAAAAATCGCAATTTTTATTAATTATGTCAAACATATAGCATCTTTTTTGCTCTCTTTACCTTTTGTTTAATAAATAGACTTTACAAATAAGTCACATTTGTTTTGCTTCTGTCTCTTTCTTTGCCTGAACTTCATTATCCTTAATTTATGGACATGAGTGTACTTTTTAGTCCTTTATAAAAACATGGTACATTATTATTTTTCAAAATTTTATTATTATTTTCTGCTTTTTTGGGTTATGTGAATGAAATTTTTGAATTTATTTTAAATATTTTGATGACGTAATTACAGAGACATGCCATAAATTTCAGTTTCTTCTGGTTATATCTGAAATAGAAAAATGTCATATCTACTGACCAATAATACATCGAACTATTCAATTATTATTTCAGAAATAAAATAACGAAACAAGCGAAAGTAATTTTTTTATAAAACTCACATATAAAACGATCAATGTGTCACATCAATGTGTCACAATGTGTTTGTTTTAATTTTAAATTTGATGTTGCCTCTTTGGTGATTTAGAGATTGGCGATCGCCGCCAATATGATCTTTTTCGCCAAAAGAACATTTTGCAGGTTCACTTTTAATGCCGGTTCGGCATTTAAGTAAAAAAAGGAAAGTGGGAGCATTTATTTTTCATTCGATTCTTGAACAGTTTGCTTAGACCAGTGGTCGGCAAACTTATTAGCCAAAGAACCAAATATGAACATTACAATAATTAAAAAAAATTTCGATGCCAAATCAACTTGTTTAGTAAATTTTTATTACACTAAATAAGTAGTACACTAAATAAAACTAAATTTCATGATTAATAAATATTTATTAATGCGAAAAATGTGCTTGCATCTCCTTGGAAAGTTTGCGTAAGTCAGGTTTGTATGTTGTTTTTTTTAATTTTAGGCATGATTCCAAGTTCTCATCAATATAAGACGATTTCTTAGTTTACTCTTAATAATGTTCATGCTTGAAAAAGATTGTTTGCATATATATGTTGAACCAAAAAGAGAAAGAACAGCAAACGTGAGCTTTTCCAGCTGATCGTAAGAGTCAGGAATACTATATATTCCAAGCGTTGAAAATGATCATGTCTTCCTTCTCCAGGTCATTCACAGCAGACCACTTGTGTTGTGAACTAAGATCACATTTTTTCTTCTCCAATATTTCCAGTTCAACACAAAGACGTTCGAATTTAGAGCGCCATTCTCCTTGTTTTTTTTAAATCCAGCAATTGTATTTCAAAGCTACCAATGTCAATTTCAAAATGAGAAAATTTCAACTCGGTTATCGTAGCATTAAGGTATACGAATACGTTCGGAGCACTTTTTTTGAAAAACACCATTTAGAAAAAAGTTTATACTCTTGTAACGTCTTGGCACCACATTGAAAATGTTCGCTAAGCTAATTATTAAAGAATCTCTCGTTGTATTCTATCAGCCGTCTTTCCGGAGTCTCTTTGCTCCTTCCTTCGTCAGCAGGCCTCTCTCCTGGGTATCTCTCGTGGGAGTCTGTCCGGAGTCTCTTCCTTCGTCCGCAGGGTTCAATTCCGGGAATCTCTCGTGGGAGTCTATCACGAGTCTCTCAGGAGTCTTCTCAGGAGTCTATCAGGAGTCCTCTCTTTTAAACACTAGGGGCGGGTTCACTCCACGCCCCTCATCAATCCCCATTGGCCGACCTCAGGGTTTTGCACCCGGCACCAACGGTCTTGCACGTCATCCATTCGTGCAGAGATGACAAAAGTCCGGTCCCTCTCAAAGGTTCCCGGCGACAAGGGCCCGGCTGACATCTGGCACTTCAAACACCTTGCCGCCGCCTGCAGAGGCGCCAGCATTCAAGACGTACAATCACTGCCCATGAATAGAAATAATGCAGCGATGCCTAGTCCATAGTGTCCCCCAGACACACCGTCGCCGACGGTCCAGCTGTCTGATACAACACAATGCAGCTAAAAACACGTTTTCTCCAGCTGTGGAAATGTTTATGAATAGAGGCGCTTTCTCCATTGTGACGACGTCACACCCTTTTTAACTTTAGTTTACATGCAAACAAACTATGCTTGTCAAAAATTTGCAATATATCATTTAAGTTTCAGAAAATTGGTAAATTTGTAGGAAATTTTAAGGAAATTTTAAAGACATTCAAAAAATTCTACATGAAAATCCATTGACTCAATTTGTATAAATTTAGTATCAAAACAAACATTATGCACATATCTAGAGCGTGGAGTAAAATCTTTCGGTTATATAAAGAAATAAAAATTCCAGAGCTATTCGAAGAGCCAATACAAGAAATTTGCCATGTTTTACAATACCGTTACACAAATACCAGGCCATAATTTAAAAATTATTCTTATTATGATCATTATTTTACTTCACGCCCTAGAAAACATTATGAGAAAAAATGGTACCAAAGAGGATTTTTGACAAATGCTAAAGTTGCTGTGCTGTTTTTAAATTCCTGAAACCTGCTGAGAAATGCTTCCCTCATTTTTAAAATTATTGTTTTAAAATGGTGTTTATTAATAGAGGAATTATTTTCTTGGCGATGCATCAGCAGGCTCGGAAAGTGAAACCATGTTTCCCTTTCAAAATCCTGAGCAAAAATGGATAATTTGTTTTCGAATGTTATTACTTCTTCTAACATCGAAAAAATTAAGTTTCCTTTCCCTTGTAGTTAACGATTAAGCTGATTTAGATGAGACGTAACGTCTACCATGAAGATGTGCAGCTAGATTGAAAAATACAACAATTTTTTTAATAAGACAGGGCAACTGCAGACACGGTAGATAAGACAAAACTGTTTACAGTGCAACTGCTGGTCTGTGATGCCAATTTGTACCCCCCTACTTTAGAAAAAGTTTGCGCGCGCATGCTTGTGGTACTTTGTATCACGCCAGAGTACGCCGAAAACATACGAACCATTTCATCCGGTAGCTTGAACATGGTTTGTGTTTACGTTTACGAAAACCAATTAAATTAAACTCGATGTTCGTAATGTATTTTTACAATAATGTAAAATTTTAATTACCTATATATCTTTTAACTTAAACAAAAAAAATATACATGTTCTCGATTTATAAAAGAGTTTTAATTTATCAAAATAAGATTAAATTTTTTTCGTATCAAGTTTTTTTTAAATAAAAATATTATTGTGCCTTCCGTCGATATTTGTGCCAGAGCCGCACTTACGGAGTCAAAAGAGCCACACGCGGCTCTGGAGCCGCACTTTGCCGACCACTGGCTTAGACAAAATAAAAGAAAATCAATATATTCTGTTCATCAGTCAGTTAGATTTGAGCTGTATTAAAATATACAGCTGATCCATAAGTTAGTTATAAATTGATTATATATCGAAAAAACAAACACACAAATCAGTACACAAGCGAGCCAGAGCTGCATTGTATCAGGTAAAAATTTAATTCGTTTAGTGAACGTAATTCTCTTTTTAATTTTTTTTATTTCTGCTTTTTGTTCTTTTTGCTTTCGTTTTTTTTTGTCTTCTTCATCTTCCTCTCCTCCTTTTCGTTTTTCTTCTTCTTTTTCTACATTTTCATGCATTGTCATCCACTTTTGAGCTATGGTCCAAAGTTCAAGTCTCTAGCTCTCATCGGGAAGTTAGTTTAAAATCAATTACAGAATACCACCCAGACAGACATGAAAGAGAGTTAATAAAAAATATGGTAACTTGGGGGACCCTCTTTGACCCCAGAGCCACGAAATTGAATACGTAGACGCAGCTTGACCCGTGCTATCGACAGGTGGTCTTTGTTCGTGTACATTTGTGTAAGTTCCAGAGTTAGGGTCCCTTTGTCGAAATCGGGGCCCGCTTCTTCGGGGGCCCGGGTTTGAGGCTAGAACTTTTTTTTCACATGTTCATGCATTGTCATCCACTTTTGAGCTATGGTCCAAATTTCAAGTTTCTAGCTCATTGGAAAGTTAAAATCAATTACAAAATTCTACCGGTACAGACAAGAAAGCGAGTTAATAAAAACATGGTAATAATAAAAAGGGGGAACAGCATACGAATTTTTCAATTAAAATTTATTGGTTTGAGTTTTTCCTGCTCTTTTCGTACGTACTCAATAAATAATACATAAAAAGCACATGACTAGCCATTATACAGCGCCATAAAATTTTATAAATGTATTTCCATATAATTTCATAAACATTTCGATTTTCAGAGGAAATACACGTTTGTCGATAGTTTAGTAATTAAATTCGAACATTTAAATTTTTTAAGAAATGCTTTCCTTTAAAATTTGCTTTAAAAAGGTGCTTTAGAATGTTTGTGTTCCATTATGTTTTAAAAATAAAAGTAAAATTAAAAAGTAGAAAAATAAAAATTGGAACAAAAATTTCCAACTTCGTATTGTTTCCCTATTTTTTGTACAACTTTTTTTTTTGAAAAAAAATTACGCTCGCCTACGGTTTTTTTGGACATAAGGCGTCTTGCAGTCCAATATAAAGCAGATAATGCGCTAGCAGGAGGGAGAACTCCACAACTATCTGTTACAGGTATCTGTAATAGGTTAGTTACCCTCTGGTAACGCTAATTCTGCTACAGCCCTCGCCATTTTCTTGCAAATCTTGTTTCTTTGCAACTTTATGAGACTAAATAATTTAATAATTTTTTTTCATGCAGAGTAAGGTTTCCTTTCTTTTAATTTTTTAAAAAAATTATGTGTGTAAAATAGAATAAGAAAAGATAAAATTTACGTCTTACATACAGTGGACCCCAAAAGTGTTCGCACACTTGCAATTTCCTATAAAATTTAATGTTTTAGACTAATAAAAATTAATATATTGTAACTGTAATTTTTTAATGATATCTGCAACTTGTTCTTAATAGAATGAAATAATTATTTTTTTAAAAATGATATAACTATTATTTTTAAAAATTAATAATCAAAAAGCAATTGAAAAATTGCGCCACAAAAGTCTTCGTACACCTAACAAAAATCTCAACTTAGCTTTAAATATTATATTTCTTTCTTACTTTAGTACTTAGTAGGATATCTTTTAGTGTCCATAATAACTTTTAAATGTTTTGGTATGGATTTAATAAGTTTTTTGTAATTTCATCATCGATTTTCCTCCATGCTTTTGTTATTATTGTTTTTACTTCCCATTTTGTGTTTATATGTCATGTTTTCTTTTTTTAAAAAATCAAATTCTCACCAAATATGTTCTACTGGGCTAAATAAACTGATTGAGGAGGTTTTTTCATAATTTTAGACAGTTATGGAGACACCAGCGGCATGCATTGAGAGCAGAGCGCATGGCGTCATTATCCTGTTAAAAAATGAAGTAGTCTCCTATATCCAAATTTTCGTGGGATAATTTAAAATTTCACTTTAAAATATTTAAATAGAGCTGATGATTCACAATACCATCAAAAAATACCAAATTACCGAATTTTGAGGCTGATTTACACTTCCACGCAAGAACACTTTCATTTCTATGGTTCATTGATCCAATTTGATTCTTGGGATTACGTTTCTGAAAATTCAAAATTGACAGCAAATTGATTGAGATGACGGAAAATTAAACATTTTTGGTTCTCATGGGCATATAATAGTTGGTAAATGAAAAAATGAGGAATTTAATCCCATGAATTTATGTGGAACAAGAACTCCTCCACCTCCATGCTTCAGCATGGAGGTGGAGCAGTTCTTGCGTAGGGGTGTAAATCGACTTTAAAATTAGGTAATTTGGTTTTTTTTATGTTATTGTGAATCATGAGCTCTATTTAAATATTTTAAAGGAATTTTTAAATTATCCCGTGAAAATTTGGATATTGGAGGCCACTTCATTTTTTAACAAGATAATGACACCAAGCGCACTTCTCTCAATGTATGCCACTGGTGTCTCAAGAACTGCCTCAAAATTCTGAAAACACCTCTTCAATCAGATTATTTAGCCCAGTAGAACATATTTGGTGAGAATTTTATTTAAAAAAAAAAGAAAACATGACATATAAACACATAATGGGAAGTAAAAACAATAATAACAGAAGCATGCAGGAAAACCGATGCAGAAATTACAAAAAACTGATTAAATCTATACCAAAACATTTAAAAGTTATTGTGGACACTAAAAGATATCCTACTAAGTACTAAAGTAAGAAAGAAATACAATATTTAAAGCTAAGTTGAGATTTTTGTTAGGTGTACGAAGACTTTTGTGGCGCAATTTTTCAATCGCTTTTTGATTATTAATTTTTAAAAATAATAGTTATATCATTTAAAAAAATAATTATGTCATTCTATTAAGAACAAGTTGCAAATATCATTAAAAAATTACAATGACAATATATTAATTTTTATTAGTCTAAAACATTAAATTTTATAGGAAATTGCAAGTGTACGAAACAATAAATAAATAGAACTTTACACTTTTCGAAGGAAGTTACGAAAGTTTATTTGGAAAGTTTGCCTGCAGCTTTTTATTGCGAAATTTTTTGGCTTATAATTCAGATCCAAACAGCTGGAGTGCTCGTTAAGATCGTATCGACGAATTACTGAACAATCTTTCGAAATGGAATTAATCTGGAAGATAAACATTGGTTTTGCAAAAGTTATTTCCTTTTCCTTCTAATCCAATTAAAATCTCTAGTTTGCACTTCGAGAGGTCACAGGAGCAAACGATTTCTTGGAGCGAAATAAAATAAATTGCTTATATATATTTATAGGTTCACACTCTTTTCTACTTTAAAAAATATTATTTATAAAAAATGAAGTATAACATAGCACTTTTCTTTAACAGTTATTGCGATGTATTTGCAAATTTATCAGAAATTTATGTACATTCAGGCTTAGAAACAATTTAATTAGAATAAAAAAAAAAAATTCAGAAGGAAAAAAGAAAAAGATTAAAGTACAACTTATGCTCATTCGAAATTCTTGTCTTTATGGATGCATTCTCTGAATTTCAGCAGAATCCAGAAATAATTTCACTTCAAATTCATTACGTAAATTTGAAAGATGAAATATAATTTCGAATTTTTATTTTATCACTATTTTTAATCAAAACGTAAAAAATTGCTCATGACCTGAACATATGTTTAATATTTTGTAATTAGCATTTTAAAATGCAACTTTACAACACGAAAGTAGTAGGTTTTGATTAAAGCTGGATTTTAAACTCGAGTAAAACCGATGTAAAAGGGGGTGGGGGGGGAATTGAATTTTTATGCTTGTTTTTTGATAAAGAAATGTCTGGTAATTTGTTCTATACAGAATTAAACAGATATAATTTATTTTCAGCATTGATTTTGATCAAAAGTTTCCATAAACGCATAAATAATGTTCTTTGTTTTTTTTAACGAATGGCTCTTGTTTATACCAATTTCAAAAACGAAAAACTATCTCATCATAAAAAAAAACTCGAGACTGCGATGATTTTTTAAAAATTATAAAACTATAAAATTTCTAGAATTGAATATAGATTCGTGTTTATTCCTTTAAAATTTTATTGCAAAACAAATTTTTCTTATGTAATGTATTTAACTGTAACCAGTTATAAGACAGGTAACACTGCGCCTGTAACAGATCCATTCTTGGAATGAAAATGCCTAGGCAACAGAAATAGAATGTAACATGTAATCTATCTGTTCTTCTATTGTGTCCAAATATCGTGATGTAAATAAATTAGCAAATAGTAATATACAGCTGATCATTAGGAACCTCACGAACACTGGCGTAGCTAGTGGGCTCTGTATCAAGAATTCACTGAGGGCCTTTTTTGGGGTCCTTTATTATTTTACGATTTTTTATTTCCACTCGTTGGAACCCCGTATCATAGATACGGCGGTAGCTACACCCCAGTTCACGAAACATAACATCTTATTTCTTGATGTGTCATCAGTGGCTTTTGTTAGATTATAGAACTTGGACTTTTTAATTGATAACTCTTGGATCGGGAAGCGATCCCCAATCTCGTATCCGATAAGTTGAAGTGTGAGTTTGATTTTGTTGCTCTATCCTGGTGGCTAGGGGAGTCCTTTTGATTGGTTGTGTCATAAATGCGATAGGTGGAAAAGGGAGGAGCAATGCCGTTGAAAGTGAAGACCTGAAGCAGTCGAGAAAGCATGGAGTGATGGCAGTAAGAGTGAATTGGATCTAAACACAAACACACACACGCACACACGCACGCACGCACGCACACGCACACACACACGCACGCACGCACACCCACACACACGCAGCCCTGATTTTAATAAAGACAGTGAGTGGGTGGAAAAATGCCTGTGTGGGTACAGCATTAAAGTGAAAGTATAAAAAGAGGAGAATCATGAAATAAATACGCAGCTTTTTGAGGGATCACCCTCCTCAAGACTTACCACGCAACTAGAGATTCAAAATAGAGAAGAGATTTTAGCTGGCGTGAACACATCCTGATACCTTTGATAATAGAACAAATGAAAATCTTATTTGAACAATGTGACGGATCTATACGCTTCCTTCCACTAACCCTCTTGGGAAATCTTTGGGCTATCATTCACAACAACCCTTTTAGAAGAAGAAACCGTGATATGCAAATTAGGTCAGTTATATATCGTTTAGGTTTTCTAGCCAGAGATAGAATAGAATAGATGAATAGACGGAGTTGCCTGCAGATTGAAATATTGAGAAGCTGACGACAAGGAAAGATGTCTACCGATCAGTGTTAGTCACATTGATAGCGCGTTTAGAGCATTAAATAGTTGAAAATTTTTAAGTGACGATTGGTCACCATAGCTGAATTGTAAACCAAATATTAGAGTAGTGGATTGATCCATAAAAGGTGGACCAATTTTTATATATATATATAATAAGAGTCTTCTCAGAATTCGCGCGTAGGAAAATCCCCTGTGCTCTTTATAGTGGCATCTCATCTTATTTGATTTCTTGAATTGTGTCTGTAATAATTAGTGTGTGAATAAATAGTTGAAAATTATTATGACGAGTCGTCCTTCACTTTCAACCACACCTCTAACCGGGTACGAGAGTAGGTCAAGAATGTTACAACCTAAACATTTGTTTCTGTGTGTGAAGTTCAGTTCAATACATGTGTAAATATGTTAATGTCCGTCGGTTCTGTTATCCGTCCCCACTAATTAAGTAGTAAAAAGAACATGGAATCGTAAATTATGGAATTCTTATGGCTATATCACTTCCATCGTAAATTGTTTATATACTTTCTCCGGTCATTTTTCAGTATTGACGTTTTCATCGGAATGCGGAGGTTATCCCAACTTTGGAGACGAGGAAAGCGATAAATTTGTGACGGGTGCTTACGCGTTTCACTAACCTTCTCTCATAAACTTTTAAATTGTATTTATTTTAACCAATCCCCGCTGAGAGCTGAAAGTGTGACTTATGCAAATAAGATAGTTTCGGGTTTAGCGAGTTCGAAAGAGATATAAAAGGGAGAAATGAAATGAAGAGATGAGGATGACTCCGTGTTTTGATAGAGGAGTAAACTACGTGATTGATTAAGAAAGTGTTTCTAGGAGTTTAGTTTAACTAAGTGAAGTTTGTTAGCGGAAGGAAGTTTATTGAAAAAGATTCATTAATTCGGTTCGGACGTAACTGAAGATATCCAGGATTGAAGCCACTTCACAGATTCTACAAGTATTCAAGATTCCTCTTTAAAGAGATATCAGGTCTGTGATTTTTGTAGATTAGATTTAAATGCGTAGTTTGATTGTATGCGTTATTCCCCCGTGGTATCAGTTAGTATTCCGTCGTTCATAATAGAATTATGATCTCACTCCACTATAATTTGTTGTTCTTAAAGTTTGATTAATATTTGTGTATTTCTATCATAAGGAAATAAAAAAAATAAATAACTGATTTATTAATTGCGTAGTCATTAATTATGAATCCGACATATCCAAATGTAGATAATGTGCAAAGGGGAATTAATAACCCTAGGGGTAGTGAGAGACTACGACACTGGCGCCCAAACGAAATACCGGAATTAAGAGCAGGTGCAGGATTTAGAGTTTTGCCGGAGTTATTTTTTTTCGGGTAAAGAAAATGTGTCTGAGTTTATTTCTAACATCGACGACAATATAGCCTACTATGAAATACCGGCGAATCTATCGTGTGCATATTTAAAAGGTCATTTAATTGGGAGAGCGTTAGACTGGTTTGAGGTCATAGGCTTCGAGTGTGTAAATGAAGAAGCGACTGCATTTGCAACACTTAAAAAGAAATTATCAGATAGTTTTCCGGTAATACGGAATAAATCAGAGCTAGAAGCTCAGTTTTTTTCATCAAAACAACGGAGAGGTCAAGCCCCGTCAGACTTTATTTTTCAGCTGTTAAAAATCCATAAAACTCTAAATTTGAATTATGATGAGTTAAAATTGATTGATCACATAGTAATGCGACTAGAACCCCAAATAATGGATTATTTAGAAGTTCGAAACCCCACAACGAAAACTCAATTGATAGAGTTGGTAGATCGGTATGAGGAACGTCATAGCTGCAGGGAAAACCAGGGTTCGAGTAATAATTTTGCTAGACGAAGTTGGGATGTGAGTAGGAATCCTGAGGAAAGAAGGAATAATAGAAATTGGAGAGATACTGGGGTCGGAAATAGTCAAAATGATCAAAGAGGACTAGGCAGGGGTGAGAATAATTTTTCTCGTCGTAATTATCAAAATCAAGGTTTCGAGGGTGGAAATCGCTACAATCAGCCCAATCAGAGAACAGACCGGTATCAGAACCGTAGGATGGTGGTTAGGAAGGGTCCTAATGATGATTCAGCAAAGCAGAGTTGGAGACGTGTTGATTGCAACAGCGAAAGGCAAAGAAATGCCAATTTAAACTCTCAAAGAGATCGTATTGAGTCAAATCCTCCTAATAGAATTAGACTTAATTCATTGCGATTACCACCAGTCGAACTTCCGTATGTGCCGATTCTTTTGCATGATACATTTCTAAAAGCGCTCTGGGATACAGGTGCGGAAAAGTCGTTTATTTCAGAAAAAACGTACCGGTCATATTTTTCTTTCTGCCTTATTAAAAAATCGTTAGCTGAAGTAGTTACAGCTCAAGGGTCACAATGCAGAAATTTAGGCACAGTTGAGTTGAGAATTAAAATAAGAGAATTTTCGAAGTTATGGAAATTTCATGTGATTGCTGAGATGCAATATCCATGCATCCTAGGTATTGATTTCATGTCACATGCGAAGATTAGTTTTGATTTCCTGTCTAAATCGTTAATCATTCCGGATTCGCAAACGGAAAAAGTGGCAATTTCGGACGAACCGGTTCAAATAGATTTATCTAACACTAAGTTAAATTCAAAACAAAAGCAGGAATTGCAGATTTTGTTTAAAGAATTTCATGGGTTGTTTTCGCTTAAGCCTGGTCTGACACATGTATTTTGTCATGAAATTGACACGGGTGATAGTCCTCCTGTTTTTTCGAGACCTTATCGCTATGACAGGGTCAAACAGGGTATAATCGACTACCATGTTCAGAAAATGTTGGGTGATGGAACAATAGTTCCAACAACATCGCCCTACGCGTCTCCAGTTGTTTTATGTCGGAAGAAAAACGGGTTGCCGTTAGATGACCCAGAAGCTTATAGGTTTGCAATAGATTATAGGAAGTTAAATGCGGTCACGAGATATCCGCGATATCCGCTACCAATAATTGATGATTTGATCACTAATATTCCGCACACCGAAATTATGACATCACTTGATTTACGCAGCGGATACTTTCAGATGGCAGTAGACCCCAAAGATGTGCATAAGACGGCGTTTGTTACAAAAAATGGTACTTTTGCATTTACTCGCATGCCATTTGGCCTTTCGGGGGCAGCTCCAAATTTTCAAAGGGCCATAGAGATGATCCTCAGGCCAGTCCTCGGGCGTTTTGCCCACTGTTATATGGATGACGTTATCATCTCGTCTCCATCTTTTGAAAGCCATGTAGAACACTTACGGGAAGTATTCAGATTATTGCAGGAGGCTGGTTTGACGTTGAATAGCGAGAAATGTCATTTCGCGAGGGAACAATTACGTTATTTGGGTTTAGTTATTAATAAAGAAGGAGTTAAAACAGATGAGGAAAAGGTAAAAGCAATTATTGAAATGAAGCCTCCGAAAACTTCAAAACAAATAGCAAAATTTTTAGGAATGACGGGTTGGTATCAAAAGTTTATTAAAAACTACGCAGCCATGTGTGAACCCTTATATAATTTAAAACGAAAAAACTCTAAGTTCCGTTGGTCGGAATCAGCGCAGGAAGCCTTTGATTGTATTAAGAAAGCACTGACAGAAGCCCCAGTGTTACAATTACCAGATTTTTCCAAGCCTTTTGAACTCTATACGGATGCGAGCTCCGTGGGGGTAGGAGCAGTATTGACACAGAATAATAGGCCTATGGCGTTTGCCTCGAGAACTTTAAACCGAGCAGAAAGGAATTATAGCGTGACGGAACGTGAATGTTTAGCTGTCATATGGGCATTAAATAAATATCGCACGTATTTCGGATCCTTGCCGGTTAAAGTGATAACAGACCATGCTGCACTTACCAAATTAACGAAGGGAAAGAATTTGTCGTCTAGAATGATAAGGTGGACGCTTAAGTTGGCAAATTTTAATGTAGAATGGGAACATCGCTCAGGTGCGCAAAATTTAGTGGCTGATATGTTGTCTAGAAACCCGTTAGAAAGTAATGAAGAACCAAAGGTGTCTTGTGCGGTGATTAGATCGTTAGTATTATCTTCTAGAGAACAGTTGAGAGAGGAACAGAGAAATGACCCGGAGCTAGGTCACATAATGAGGTTTTTGGAAAATCCGGACGATAGTTCTGTTAATGAATCGATCTGCAGAAATTGGTCCAATGACTTTAAAATCGTTGACGGTTTGCTATATTATGCAAAATATACAACCACACTAGGTGAATTAAGGGTATTTATACCTAAAACATTACGTAAAGATGTTATGCGAGAATTTCATGACTCGCCTATGGCAGGTCATTTAGGCAAAAAGAAAACCTACTTAAAATTAAAGGACGCGTGTTATTTCCCGTACATGAGGAAATACATTTATAAATATGTAGCAACCTGCGACCAATGCCAAAAAATTAATTATAAAAACGGATTACCAGCTGGTCAATTAATTCCCATAATAACGAATTTTCCGAATGAAATCGTGTCTTTAGATTTGTTAGGCCCATACCCTGCAACTAGTCCAGAACGCTATAGATTTATTTTAGTAATTACAGATAATTTTTCTAAATGGGTTGAAATAGTTCCCTTAAAGAAAGCTTCGGCTAAAGCAATCGCCAATGCATTTTTTGAGAATTATATTGCGCGTTATGGAGCTCCTGCAAAGTTAATTACCGATAATGGCCCCCAAATGATATCCGAGGTTTTTGAGCAAGTATGTCGCAGATTGCACATAAAACACGTTAAAACTGTGGTATATCGTCCACAAGCTAATCAAACCGAAAGAGTTAATCGCACTCTTTTAAAAATGATTTCGAGTTTTGTCGCGGATAATCACACTAACTGGGATCAATTTCTGAAAGAGTTCGCTTATGCGATTAGGACAGCAGTACATGAGACAACGGGCAAAACACCGGCGGAATTATTTTTAGGTCGAAATTTAATCACCCCTTTTCAGAATTTAGTTATGGTAACTGATGGATCAGATTTAGTTTGTGGGAACATAGAAAGGTTGTTTGAGGAGGCTAGAGTTCATACAAAGCGCCAGCAAGAGAAGTGGGCGAAATATTATAATAAAAAGAGGCGTGAAAATAATGTGAAAAGTGATGATCTAGTATTAGTTCAAACTCACCCGTTAAGTTCAAAATGTAAAAAAATAGTAGGTAAATTTATGCCAAAGTTTGAGGGCCCATATAAAGTTCTGAGTGTAAAAAATAATAATAATTTAGTAATATTAAAATTTGGTAAAAGAATAACGGTTAATGTGGACCAGGTGAGAATTTACCATCAAAGAGAAGACAGTGTTGCCGAGTCGGAAAGTAACACTAGTAGTGATCATGGTGCAATGACATGAGTCAGGTCAGATGATGCGCAGTGATCATGGGTGCAATCGGAGAATGATGGGGGTTGTCGTAAAGGATCGAAATCAGGAAATGTAAATGGTAGTAGAGATATAGTTGCGAATAGACGCGATGGAGTGGAGGTGAGAAAAAAACGTGGACGGATGGAATCTGCTGTTTCTTCGGGGGGTGGCATGTATAATTTTAGGGAAAAAAAACCTTTTTGGACTGAGTGGCAGAAAAGAGGAAGGCCAGAATCTTGGAATGAAAACGTACAAAAGAAGAGACCAGAGGCCCACGTAGATCGCGAAAAAAGAAAGATTTCCTCGTCAATGCCGTCTCGTCCCTCCAGAAAGCGGTATAGAAAGGTGGAAGAAAATAGTTCTGAAAGAGCAGTTCCAGGACCATCCCACAGATTCAAGTACAACAGACCTCACCAGGAAAGGAGCTGTCCATACAATCTTCGGAGCCGACGTCGAGTGGACAACAGCCAAGTTCCAGTTCTCACACATGAAAACAACGCCTCAGCAGGAGCATATCAACTTCAACGGACTCGATGGAAGAGGAGACCCAGAAGGTTGGAGCGCAGAGTGGACAACCCTAGGACAAGGTCATCGAGCACAGAGGCCATGGTTGGAGACAAAGCCTATGCAGATTGGATCTAAAGACTAGCCAGGTTGTATAATTCTAATTTGTTTATTTTTCCTCTGACAGACAGTTCGGAGTATTTTCCATGTGGGCTAGTCTAATTTTTTTTTGTAAAATTAACGTACAAAAGTGTCACTGAGTTGTGTGCATTTTCATATCGGTTGAAAAGACTTTTGTATTTAATTTTTTTCCAAATTGTGGAAAAACATTTGTTGAATTGCAATTGTTTTGCTACACATTAAAGACGAGGCTTTATATGTGAGATTACTTGTATTGTTTGTTGTAATATATTCTACGTAAAAAATGTATATATTTTTGTGTGTAATTATTAAGATGTATAAGTAGTGTCTGGTTTCTGGGCGCGGCGTAATTAGGAATACTAACAAAAAACATTAACAGCGCAGCGCGATTGATTGGGAATTTTTTGAAAATGGAACCAGATAAAAGGTTAAATTGTTATGAAACTATATATATATAATATAATGTATGCCATATTTTATGTCAATTAGGAAGTTGTATAAAAGTTCTGTGCATTTAATGTCATGTTTTAGAAAAATTGACAAGGTTTCCTTTCAGGGCAGCAGTCCCTGAACATAGTGATGCGATGAAAACTTTGATGTCGTGAGAAGATATGAATGTAAAATTTTATTTATATTAGCACTTAAGTAAAGTGCATGATCAGGGTTTTTTCCTTGAAAGGTTTTCCCCTGATCTTCGCCCGAATGGGATGCACTGTAGGGAATATAAATATGTAAAAGAGCAATAAATTGGAGTGGAGTACCTCTTTTGAGTAGTCATTTCTGTGTGTTAGTTTAATTAAAGTTTCTAACTTAGAGAGTTAAAACTTTCTACGAGTTCAGAATTTTCAGGCATTATAAAGTTCGTGAGTTAACTTTCTACAAGTTCAGAATTTGCAGGCATTATAAAGTTCGTGAGTTAACTTTTTACAAGTTCAGTATTTTTAGGCATTCTAGAGTAGTTAAAATTTTGTGCAAGTTCAGTGTTTTTCAGATGTTAGGTAAATTAAGCGAGTTCTTGCAGGTCGTTTAGACCTTCAATAAGTCACGCTTTTTTTCTCGGAGGGGGGTTGTGACGGGTGCTTACGCGTTTCACTAACCTTCTCTCATAAACTTTTAAATTGTATTTATTTTAACCAATCCCCGCTGAGAGCTGAAAGTGTGACTTATGCAAATAAGATAGTTTCGGGTTTAGCGAGTTCGAAAGAGATATAAAAGGGGGAAATGAAATGAAGAGATGAGGATGACTCCGTGTTTTGATAGAGGAGTAAACTACGTGATTGATTAAGAAAGTGTTTCTAGGAATTTAGTTTAACTAAGTGAAGTTTGTTAGCGGAAGGAAGTTTATTGAAAAAGATTCATTAATTCGGTTCGGACGTAACTGAAGATATCCAGGATTGAAGCCACTTCACAGATTCTACAAGTATTCAAGATTCCTCTTTAAAGAGATATCAGGTCTGTGATTTTTGTAGATTAGATTTAAATGCGTAGTTTGATTGTATGCGTTATTCCCCCGTGGTATCAGTTAGTATTCCGTCGTTCATAATAGAATTATGATCTCACTCCACTATAATTTGTTGTTCTTAAAGTTTGATTAATATTTGTGTATTTCTATCATAAGGAAATAAAATAAATAACTGATTTATTATTTGCGTAGTCATTAATTATGAATCCGACATATCCAAATGTAGATAATGTGCAAAGGGGAATTAATAACCCTAGGGGTAGTGAGAGACTACGACAAATTCTCTCGATTTTGTGTTAAAATAAACAATCAAATAAGTTATTGGTCTCATGATATTCAGCAGTACATTTTAATGTCACTGATTGTTGATTTCATGAGCCTCTGGAGAACAGTTTGAAGTTCACAGCGGAAAATATATTTCAAACCACAAATGATACAGGGCTATAATGATTAAAGTCCGACTTTCCAATTACTGTAAGAAGAAACTATTTCTGAGAATCACCTCAAATTTGACCTGATGATACTTGAAGAAAAAGGAAACGGTAGGCATAAAAAAAATATTCATTTCCATTTCCATTGTCGGTTTCATGCGGTTTCTGGTTCAATTCCCATTAAAAACCGATTTTCCCCATACAATATGGTGGATGGGCTTTTCACTAACAGTGCAAAAACTATTGAGTGACTTGGAAGACATTTTTTTCGTCAAAAAAGCGAAACAATTATGCTTATTGAACAGTATAGTTGGTTTAATGTACAATCCACGTGAAAGTCATCGTATATCAATTTAAAAAGCGTTTGTAGCCAAATCCACTTGGGTTATGCCGCTTATAACGCTATCTATTGATACATTGTGAACCATTTTTCGTGTGTATTACCGTTTCCTAGCTTTTCAAGTAAATTCAGTTCAAATTCATTTGACTAATGATTCCTTTTGTACAACATTTTAAAAGTGGGACCAATTATATATAATCACTATGTACAATTGCAAAATAGAAGTACCAGGGAGTGCTTTAAAAATTTCCTTATTGATTCTCTTTTATATTTGCTTATAAAATTACGAAAGAAAATGCAGAAAGTAACAAACGCTATATTTCAATCGAGTCAGATTTAGGTAGGATATTGAAGTATAAGAACGGGGAGGGGGGGGGGGTGCTTGAGGCTCCGGTAGCAAATGTGGAATGCGGCTACAGTTAATAATACAAATAGATTTTTTTTTCATAATTACTTTTTCTAGTCGATTTTCGTAAAACACGACTAAGCTATCTCTACTTCCTGAAAGGAATATGTCTACCAAATTTCAAATCTGTAGCCCTAAGAATTCGAAAATTGGAATATTTATTTATAACACCCCTCAAAACCCACACAAAAAATCCATTCTTAGCAGATCTCTACTCCCTGAAAGGACCATGCCTGCCAAATTCGAAGTCTGTATAGATCTAATAATCCCGGAGATCTCGAGAAAAATGAGGAATTGAGTCGCCTTTCTCCTTTATATATAATGTACAATACCTAAATTATGTTGTTGATTAAAACGGGGGTTGTTTGGTGGGTGGGTCCACTATGCATCAGGAATGCACTTAGCTGACCAACCTTGGGGACATTTTAATGACAAAATTAACATTGTATTTAATTAGTAGAAATATTTTTAAAAAAAGTTCATTCAAAGACTTTTTGCAGAAAACTTCACTCTACGTAATTAAAACATGCGAAGTGAGAAAGAAGGAATATCGATCTTAATCAAAAGGCAATCGTGTGTAAAAGAAGCAGATTTGTCGTTTCCGGCGGAAGACATGATTCTAGGGAGGCACGCTTCTTTTCCTCATTAGGCAGGCGATTCTCGTCCTCGATTTCTGTCCGACCTTCGACAGCAATCTATGATCGACCTTGAGTAGTATTCAGTTCGATGACGAAAATTAAGGTAATGTGTCCCGATGTAATTAAACTCTCCATCTTCTTTTATTCATACTATTCCTGGGACATTTGTTTTGCATCTGTGGTTAGGCCGCGGTGGCCGAGTGGTCTAGGCATCGGATCATAGCTAGCGTGTCATGAGTTTGATCCTAGTACCACTAAAGACCCGCCGTGTAAGGGAGCGATGCACGTTAAATCTGTCGAGAGTTCAAACGTCCTCCCGTTGGTGTGGTGTGGTAGTTAGGAGAGGGGATGCCAGCGCAGGTGTCGTCCGAGTCACTTGACCATGGTTCAAAATTACGCGGACCGTCACCAAAAGCCCTCGTGTTGCTAATCAATGTGACGTTAATATTCTCCAATTCTCATTCTTTGCATCTGTGGTCGTTCTTAAACATTTTGCCTTCTTAGTTCTTGGGTGGAAAATTAAGATTTGATGAAAAGCTTCATATAAATATGGATGTTGTTACGTCGAAAAAATAACCTGTTCGTGTAGTTACAAATTTACGTGCGGGAATAGCAGCCGACGACAGAGTAGACAAGGAGGAACTAACTACACAAAGGCAAATATACACAAAGAATTATTATAACAGCCTTTCTTCAGTAGTGTAAAAGGCACTCGTTTTTAAAAAAAGCTTTACAACGCTTCAGAAACGTCTTTCTAGAACAGTTCTACTAGCAGGAACTCAGACAGATAAAGTCTCAGTCAACCCTTAAGTCAGTGTTTCTCAAACTGAGGGGCACGAGCATATCGAAAAAAATAGTTCCAAAAAATTATTTTACTGGAATGAATTAGAACGAAATATTTTCTGACATAATAAAAAATACACATTTACACTGATATAATTTATATATATCATCTGGCAATATTACGTCATCTGTACTTCAAGCTATCTTTGATCCTATAACCCAATAAAAAAACATTTTGTTTAATTTTCTGTAATTCTACGATGAGAGATTTTTTTATTACGTTTTCTTTTTAAATAAAAAATACTACTATTTCAGAGAAAAAACAAAACACAGACCTAGGGAAAAATTGTATACGATAAAAAATTCTCTCATCACTGTCATTTAGGGAAGTTGTAAATAATATGTTTCTGTTGCACTTTATTCCACGTGAAAGAGTTTTATGATATTTCGAAAAACACTGATTATTGAAGGATTATTCCGCCAAAATTTATTTTTTATGAATATACTGAAACGTATAAAGCATAATGAAAAACGTTTTACACCATTCGTTTTTAGAACTAACATCCATATTTTTATACTGAATACACTTTGAACCCGGTAGTGTTCGCACGAGGCGTAAAGTAATCCTAAGCTTACGAAATCGTTAATTCTGGGAAAACTGTTTATTTTTTACCTATGACCTTAACAGTATCCTCCTATATGACAGTCTTCAGAGGAACTAAAACGTATTTGTCCCATATCTCCCTCTTTTTTGAGAATGGCAAACGTTTCTTTACAATCTTAAGGTTCTTCTTCGGTTTTATTGGATTTTTTCTCAAGTCATCAAAGAAAAATTGAAAAGTTCTTGAAAGTAAGTAAGTATACTTTCTCTTAGTTAAATTAATCACACTATAATCGTGATTTTTATCGTGTACAATAAAAATAATTATAAAAAAAGGATTAGGGGGTGACTCAGTCACCCACGTTAACATTAACGTTAGTATCGAGTGCGAGCCTGCTCCCCTGCTAAACATTTTGAAGTCTCCTCGCTTTAAATGTTAAAAAATAACACACTTATTCTTCACCGGAATATTACATTCTTTTTCAATATTTAACATTAATTCTAAATGCTAATTCTCTGAGAATTGATATTACAGTTGATTTTGCCAAAGAGTGGCAGTTGCAGAGAGACTACAACTCTGGCAAAATTGTCTCCAATCATGGTTCCTACGATCTCAATTGCTGCTGGCAAAATAAGATCTCTTCGCCAGTAGTGCGAGGCTTTTTACATCTGGCTATTTTGTATGATACTTTGTAAGAAGCAAGTAAAGCTTTTTCATTCACAAACAACGTTTTTTTTTTTTAAATGCTTTTTATTTTACATATGATTTTAATTTTAATTTAAAGAATTCTCGAGGCTTGTTAATGTACTCACAATGAAGCGTTTCCAAAGGTCTTTTATTAGGTTGAATTTATTACATACTGTCTGCTACCAATGTATTCTTGAACAAATAACTCACAGGGGCTTTTCTTCACCATTTACTTCAGTAGTGGTAAATCGAAAATTTAAATATTTTTGAGAACACTTACTTGATTTAATTTTCGGAACTATGCTCGTCTGTGCACTTGTTGATGCTTTATTATCGTCGAATGTTCGCTTATGACTTAAAAATTTATCCATGTTTTTGTTAAACTACTGTCGTCAATACTTAATACTGTGGATTACAACTAAAGCGCCAATTATAAAGTGTACATTAAAGGTAAATTCGGTTGCTATAGAAGTATCGACTTGTTCAAGACTAACTGGAATTCTACGAGGTACAGCATTTTTAAACTTTTTGCCCAGACGTCGGATAAGTTAGTTGCACAAACTCACGCAGACGTTCGCGAGAATGCTAGATGTTCTGGATATGATAGAGAGCAACATGGACCATAGACTATTTTTCTAATGACATTTTAGAAATGGATGATGAAGGAAATATATCTTTAATTAAATATCATTTTGCAATCTGCTCTAATTTAAAAATTAGCCACAGGAAAAAAAGTAACATAATAATTATCCTATTACTTAAAAGTAATTTGTTTAAAATATGTATTATTAAAAAGTAATAATTACAAAATTTAATACGTATCTTGTTAAGTTGCTCAGTTTATAATTAAGTTCGTATTGTAGCTTTAGCGCCCAATGCAATATTATTGAATTCAATACATTATTTTTGTATAAAAAGGGGGGGGGGCATGATTTTAAAATTGTGATTGAAAATTAGGTCGCCAATATTGAAAGTTTGAGATGCACTGGCATAAGCTGATTCTGATCTCGACTCAACTCTCTTCTGACCTTTGTTGAAGGGCCCTTCATTTAACCTCATGGTAATTTTTAAGAGATCAATTCTAGAGCCTTCTCAAATGATTCCTTGGCGATGTCGTATTTTTGATCAAATTTGTCGCTAAGAGAAATAAATTGGCTAATCTAGTAACCCTGGTAACATTTTCTATGGTTGCCTTAATTTTATTCATTAAGTTCACTCTTGAAAGCTAGTTTTGCTTGTAAAACTCAATTTTCCCACAAAAAGAGCATTGCTGCAGGAGAAGTAACATACGTGGTGTGTTTCAATGTACCGTTTAAAAGATTGTAGCAGGGTTTCACTCGCGTTTCCCTCAACTAACCTCCTGGGTCATTTTATGATGTTTTTTGATATGAGAACCTCGTCTTGTGAAGGAATCCTGATGCATGCAGATAGGCATTATTTCTTATGCGGAACTGCTGTGAATAGCTAGGAGAGGATTGCCTAAGAATGTACTAGGAAGAGTTCAGTGGACGTTAACAAAACAATAAAGGTGAAGGTTGTGAAGTGATTATTATTTAACAATGAGAGCAGTTTGAATTTTATCCGTTTTTTTCAAATCTTGAAACAAATTTAAGAGTGAGGGAATCGATTGTTCACGTTTGATCAACGCAAAGAGTTCCGGATAGTATTTTATTAAACAGAAAATATATTTATTTAAATCTTATATTGTACACTTTTTTTGAAGATATTTAATAATAGCTTGAAAAGTTCTTTAATCTAAAGCAGACCTATTGTTTCAGTTACATCATCACTCAACAGAAGCTTCCGAAATTTTGAATATGACCTTTGACGATGCAGAAAAACACGACAGGCACGAGCTGCATCGAATTGGTCACGGTTTTCAAGTAGTTACATTCATCTATTTTTGTTTCCCATTATTTAACGAGAAACATTTCGCCTTTTGTCTGCAACTTCACCATTAACATCCACGGCACGTTCCAGACAATGAGAAAGACATTTTGTGTATAAAAGACCTATTCCCATTCATGTTCCTTATTTTCACCGTATCCTTCATAAACAATTAGTCTACCAACTTCACCAAGTAAGTTTTAAGCGATTAATATAAGATCTTCTATCTTTAGATTCATGTTTTTCTATTTGTAAATAAATGAAGTATTTTGAGCGAAAAATCAAAATTCTTTTTACGCGTTTCGAAGATTCCAAAAGTAAATTACCATATATTGCAGAAAATAGATACAGCGACGGAAGTCAGCATACTCATGTTTCAATAACTCTCTCGGAACGGAATATTATATAAGCTATAAAACGTATTCGTAAAAGTAAACAAATAATTAAGTATAATTTACTCCATGACCAGAAACAGTACTCTAAAAGAGGGCTCGGCGGACCTGGTTATATCAGTGAAACAAGATAACTAAAGATCCTTCCAAACAACCCAAGTAGCATCTAATAGAGGGAGCAGAGAGTTGGGGGAGATAGCTTTGAATAGAAATTGAATGAGCTCCTCCACTCTGGCACTCCCTGCTATACCATTATCTCAAGCATTCGAATAACCACGGTCTCTGTTTCCCATTCGTTGACTCATTGACTCATTTTAAAAGATATTGTGGAAATGCACTTCACACGCGACTACTTGCGCATTGAAATTAGAGAAAGTGTTTTATTGAATCTTTAGGGCAGGTTCATTCAAGGCAACTTTGTGCCAGTCTACACATCTCTAGTGTGAAGAGGGAAGTTAATACCTTTCACACGCGGGCACAAAGATGTGTGAAAAGGGAGTGCCGGACTCATCGGTACAATGATTGAGTTAGAAGAGACAATGAAAACCTTTCTCCATTTTTCATACACTTGTAATCGCGTGTGAAGAGAGAGAGCGTAGCTTCCATAATGTCCTTTCAGTTTAGTCAACTAGTGGGAAAAATATCGTTTTCTTCTAGTGTCTGAGGGAGTGGCACAGCAGGGATTGTAAAGTGATCCAGAAGACCTCTATTGAAAATTAGCTCTCGACTGTTTGCTCTTTCTGTTAGGATTGACACAAGTTTATTCGCATGGAAGGGCCCTTATCGTACCAATGCTTTCGGCATTCTCTTTTCAGTCAACTTTGTGTCAATGTTTGAAAGGAGTTCCTTCCCCTTTCCACACTAGATAAGTGACAGAAAACGAGTTGACTGGCACAAATTTGCCTCGAGTGAAATCGGCTTAAGGTGCAAAAAGAGCCATTTATATGCATACGCAGACGCTCTGAGAAAGATTCCATCAGTAGAGGCTATAATCAAGACTGTCGTGCTCCAATTAATACCTTTTATATTATTAAATAAATCTTACGCACTGTAACGTTTTCCATTTCTTCAAAAATTAAGAACTATAGAAAATATTGTTATTCCTATGGCTCAGTGTAAGAACATCGACAAAATATCACAACGTAGGAAAAATTTCATAATTCGTGAA
Organism: Trichonephila clavata; assembly: GCA_019973975.1. Lineage (NCBI taxonomy): Eukaryota > Metazoa > Arthropoda > Arachnida > Araneae > Nephilidae > Trichonephila > Trichonephila clavata. Next base: position 116,262 of record BMAO01033043.1, read on the forward strand.
AAAAGTGTCCGTACCAATAAGAACATAAATGCTTTACTTTATAATTTTCTGTTTACACTGATAATTATGATTGACTTAAATTGCTGTATACTATAGTTATAGTATAGATGTATATAGCTTGTGAGGGAAGAGTAATCTCTTCTCACAGTGTGAGGAATTGGAAGGAAGACTAGTCATATTCCATAATAATTTCAATTTATTTTCAGTATCAACAATAACGCAAAATCTATTATCGACAGAAGTTACAAAATTGTAAATATGAATTACAATAGCGAGACCGACGAGATACGAGAAGACTTATAATTAAAACAGATCCCTTACGTCCAACCGTAATTACAAGCGTCAGTATGCAGTTCTGTTTTTCTTCTATACTTGTAGATGTGCAAGAGTGGGCCTTCGGACATAATTTTCTTTAACTTCTCAAATGCTTCTTTTTGTAGAGTCCCCAAAACAAAGGGATTTTCTTTTCTTGTTAAATCGCTACGTGGTTTAGCTATCGTTGAATAGTCCTTGATATATTTGCGGAAATATCCAGTTAAGCCAAGAAAACTCTGGACTTGTTTTATTGTTGTTGGTTCGGGGAATTTTCGGACAGCCAGTGTCTTCGCCGTAGATGGTTTAATAGTTCCATTTTCCACAACGTGACCTAGAAATTCAATTTTCTTTTTTAAGAATTTGCATTTCTTGAATTTAATTTCTAATCCGTATTTTTTAGTGACTTCGAAAACAATTTTAAGTTTTTCTAGACCTTCCTTTTCGTTTTTCGCTGGAATTACGAGATCATCTAAATAACTGATTACAATTCCTTTCCGTGTAAGATCTCTAAATATACTTGAAACATAGCGTTGGAAAACTCCCGGACTTGTGCTTAATCCAAAAGGAACTTTGTTAAATTCAAATTGCCCGTCTGGGACGATAAATGACGCATACTTTCTGCAATCTTCGTCAACATCTACGTGGGAAAAGCCATTAGGTAACTCGAGAATGTAGAATATACCTTTGCTTCTTGCAAAGTGTCCAAAACATCATCGATGAGATGTAAGGGAAATTTATCTTTCACTAGCTTCTCGTTCAACTTTCTGTAATCAATACACATTCTCTACGATCCCTCTTTCTTTTTTACTATTACGATTGGAATTGCATATTCCGATGAACTCGGACGTATAATGTCTTCTTTGAGCCATTCCTCTATTTGTGTATTTACCTCTTGTCTTTCTGTCGACGAGGGGGTTGACAGACTGGTTTTTCGTCTTTCAGGATAATTCTCATTGTGACGTCGGTAGATGCTGTTTCTTCTGGCTTGTAATTTTTTATTAACTTCTCAAGTTCCTTCTTAATTCGGCGATTTTCAACGTGACGCAGATCTAGTACTTCTTGAAGATTTCCAGCGGATATTTGCATAAGCAGTGCTTGATTTTCGTATTTGTTGAATTTAACTCCTTCTTTGTTGAAACTTATCGATGCTTATTCCAAAAGGTCTGACCAAAATAACTGCTTCGAATTTTAATATATCGACAGGTACAAGTCAATTAGTAGTTCTCATTTTCCATTTCGAATTCGTGTTCAAAGGAACCGATAGCTTCACTTGTGCTTCGCCAATACCTGTGAGAAGTATTTTGTTCTTCGATAATTTTGTTGGATCCATTATTCTTCTGCTTGTGTTCTCTCGTAGCAAGCTTACGGTGCCACCACCGGCTATAAGCGCTGTGATTTTCTTCTTTCCGAAAAATATTTAATTAGTACGTAATTATGAGTTTTAGAGGAGTATTTACAGGAGAAATGTTTACAGAATAGAAATTAGAACATGCTATTATTGAAAAAATAGAAAAGTTAGATTATTTCCTCTAGAAGGACGTTAGAGATTAAATAAAACTCATTATGTGTGTGCGATGGGATTGCAACTTACCGCCTGGTTAATGCGAACGGGTACGGATGCGCGAAAGCGCTGCTTCGTTGTCAAGTGCTAGTGGGCCTCTGTCGAAAAATAAATTGCGTCGACGTTTTGTAAGCACGCTAGATGGCGTTGATGTAGAATACCGTTTTGACTAATATTCCCGTCCTCTGCAAAGGGATATGATCTAACCTTTCACAAAGAAAGTTTCATGGGATACCCTATATTAATTAAATTTAATTATTATAATAAAATAGTATATAGTAAAAAGAAATCACATTCTAAGAAATTAGGACTTCTCAGGTGGGATTCGAAACCACGATCCTTGGATTAGAAGTCCAACGCGCTGTCCATCGCACAACGAGCACTTTTCCTTTTTATATATGGTGTTGGACTATTATTTTTGTTACTATTTATTCATTAACAAAATTTAATTAATGAATTAATATTTGAAAAAACTGTATTAACATCAAGTGTCATCCGCTACGTTAAAAATATATTTTAACTTGAATGGATGGATAAAAAGTATTTTATTAAGGATTGAAAATTTGAACAAGATATATATATATATATATATTTCAAAAAATATACTAAAAATAGTTATAACCTAAGATAACTATAGTCATAATAGAAAAGATTTAGCCACAGAAACACTAAAAGCAAACTCCCAGCCTTAGGAACTAGGAATGCAGGTTTAAACAAAGTTTTCTGGCCAGCCAACCTTCACCTGAATTTGCCAGTATTCTGGGCCATAGGGAAAGCAATAAATTTCTAGAGAAGTTTAACTATATTATAGATAAAACCATAATCTATTAATGTAATACTATAATGTTATAGCCTTTAATAATTACTAAAATATTTAAAATCAAAGCTAAACTAATAGAAGACTTACCACGGGAATACATATTCGCCTCTTATGGACAATAACAGTAACGCATATAATTATTATGTATTGATAAGGTAGCATTATTACTATATATATACTTTTAAAAATTCTATATTTTATTTTAAAAATTTATAGAAAATAAAAATACCATCCTATATATATATATATATATATATATATATATATATAGAGAGAGAGAGAGAGAGAGAGAGAGAGAGAACTAAATAGTAGGAATTGAAAAAAGGATAACCTCGATTTTTACACGGTTAACAAATGGTCTTGTGGGTAGGAACAAAGAAATAAAACTGTAAAAAAAATATCGCAACTGTCCAAATTATTCACTTGATTGAAGAAAGGAAGCACCCGTTGAAACGCGGAGGAGACACCTAATTTGATCACTTCCTCTCTTTTCGCGGTTATTAAATAAATTCTCCTCCCTTTCCCCTTACCTTCATTTAATTGACAGAACTTTTTACTGCGCAGTACTAACTAATCCTGTGCCCACGAATTTTATAAAGTTTGTAAGAATTCAAAGATTATTTTTGTCATAACTATAAAAAATGTTGTTTTATGGAATTGTAAATTCGTGAAATCAATTATTCTTACCAGAAATAGTTTTATATTTGTTACGCAAATAATTACAGAACGTATATTACACAAGGAAAAAAAATGGTTCGAATCAGATAGAAATGCTTATTGTAGTACAATCTGCTACAATTTTGGCATTTTGAGAAATCAAAATGTAAAATGAAGGTTGAAATATTTTACTATCGAAAAAAATGTACCAGTATTTCAAATGAGACATGATGGCTTTGTTAATGCAAAGGGATCAAGTACTAAACACCCCAATTTTAAAAATGTGTACATAAGATTAACTGTTTTTTTTCCTTTTGTTAAATGTTTTTAGTACAACTTTTAAACAAACTTTTTTTGTGTGGTACTGAGATTATTTTTTTAATTTCTTTTTTCTTAAAAAAAAAAAAAGAAAAGGGAAAAACATTTTTTTCTGTATAATCCTTAAGAGTTGTCATAATACACATAATTTTAATATCCGACTCAGAGCGTCGCTGCTTCCAAGTTCATCGCCATTGTTCCCCGATTGCGAGTCGAATAAATAAATAATTTGAGAGTATTCGTCTGATTTATAAGATCCGTTACTGGGCTCAAGGGGTTGCGAAGACTATGGGAAAAATATAGGATTAGTTTTAATAATAAGGAATCTTTTGTGTACATATGATCATTATTCCCTTACAAAAATCTGTTCTAGTTAAAAACTAGAACAGATCTTTGTAGAACAAATGAAAATGAAAATGGCGAAAAAAGGAAAATAAACTGATGGGCTCAATATTAAAATTACATGTTATAAATTATTTCGTTTTATATTTGGTTTCTTTTTTAAAAAATTAGTTTTTTCATTATTTATTTATTTTTCTTACCTGAATAATTTTCGTTCGATTTCAGTTTTATGATTTTACTGAATATATTAAATGAGGTAAAAATGCTTTTCCATAAGAAAAAAAAATTAAATTTTGATGATAATTTTAGTTACAAAAATTAGATTTGCAATCAAGTCATTCACTGGAAATGACATGACAATAGTATTATTTTGAAAAAAAATTAAACAAAGAAAAAATAAAGAAAGTACCGAACTTTAAAACAAGATATCAATCATTGGCATGGCCAAGTAATTTTAGCGCGTTTTTCACATGTTGTATTTTACAATAATGCAACTAATGAACTTTTTACTAACAGAAAGTAGTGTGTGTACTGTACCACTCCTTTAAATGTACTACTATTGAGCTGAAAAGAAATAATGACACAAATCTGTATCAGCACTATAAAAAAGCAAAAAAAAAACAAAAAAAAATTTTTTTTACAGAAGCTACAAAAGCCCGGACAAGGTGACTTAGCTCCTTGTCTAGGCATAAAACTCGCTTCTATGTATTCTTTTAAGTTTAACAAGGAAAAGTATATACAATTAATAATAACTTAACTACTACATTACTTAAAGTTTATTTAGCTTAACTAACAAAGGCTTATGGAATGAAAAAATGACTCGTATACGTAAACACTGATGGTGTAGTCAGTCAATTTTCCAAAGATTGCATCGATAGTGGTGCCAGAATCAGTTGTTGGTTCAGGTGGTGATAGCATGTCGAGGTCAAATTCCGTTTTCAAATATGTTCTTAATGTAAAAAAAAACTTTTTGCAAACAATAAATTTACTAGGTAAAATTTGAGAAAATTTTGTTATAAACTAGCGAAATTCAGGAAAATTTGGGAAAACTATTGGAAAATTTAAATATGATTCGGCTCATCTAGGGCACAAATGTGACCAAATGCCGAAAACCCGAGGTCAATTGGTTGCTTATTGGCTGAGAAAAAGGTACGACAAAATATGGAATGAAGACGAAATTTGCGTCCTAATAGCGCTTTTGTTCCACTACGTGAAAAACGCGCTAAAAATACAGTAAACGATTAGCAATGGAATAATCTCGTTGCTAGAAGAAGATAGACGAGAACATGATTATTATGTAGATGCTATTAAGAGTAAATCTCTGAAAAAAAATGGAATAATATTCAAAACAAAATAAAGACAAAGAATATAAATTGAAGTTAAAGGAAAGGCTAAGAATAATTGTAAAAATTAAGAAGTCATTACATTTAATAATTAAAACAAAATTAAATCCAAAAATACTAAGACAGTTATGCTGGCTGAAAAAATTTGTTTTAGGATGAAATTCGATTTTATTTTTTATTCAAACTTTTTTTTCTTTCGATTCTCCTTTTTTTTTTTTTTTTGCATTTTTCTCCGACGGTAAAAATTAATTTTCATTTAGATGGAATGTAAAAAAAATATTTCATTTTCTCATGATAACGATTAAAATAAAACGATTTAAATTTTATCAATTATATCATTAGAAATTTAAGAATGAGACCAATATGGTTTGTGTGTGTGTGTGGAACAACTTGTTAATTTTAAGTCTTAAACTTGTTGAAAAAAAAAAGGCATTTTTTTACCAATTTTTAGTGCATTTTCACGTAGCGTTAAACAAACGCGTTATTAGGACGCAAATTTCGTCTTCGTCTTCGTTCCATATTTTGTCGTGCCTTTTTCTCAGCCAATAAGCAATCCATTGACCTCGGGTTTTCGGCATTGGGTCGCATTTGTGCCCTAGATGAGCCGAATCCTATTTAAATTTTCCCATAGTTTTCCCGAATTTTCCTATAAATTTTCCTGAATTTCGCTAGTTTATAACAAAATTTTCTCAAATTTTACCTAGTAAATTTATCGTTTGCAAAAAGTTTTTTTAAAAAAAATCTACCTGCATTTTGGAGGAAATCTTCACAAAAAAAGTTCAGAAAACAAGTATAAAAGGCTCTGATGGTACAGTACTACTTTCTATTAGTAAAAAGTTCATTAGTTGCATTATTGTAAAATACAACAAGTGAAAAACGCACTAAAATTACTTGGAAATGCCAATGATTGATATCTTGTTAATTTAATATTAAAGGAAGGAAGTACAATATTTTTTACAGGATTCATGAATTAGTAATAGTCATTAGTTTTTGCAAATCTTGTTTCCACAAGCACCATAACCATACTCACCATTTTTACGCGTATTTAATTAAAATATTAATATAATAGATGTGAGTACCAATTTATAATAAAATTTGCTATTCATCTTCATCGTAAACAGCATAGTTATGAGCCAGTGCCTTCCCCTAAAGAATTTTACATTACGACTCGAGATTGTTCTCCAGTTCTTTTCATTAATTGCGAGAAAACCAGATTCCACCGAATCAGCTCAACTCAAGCGCGGTCATCCCCGCCTTCTGGCTCCAATCGATCTAAAAATGTTACTTTTTTAAAAAAAATTTTACCAGTGTAACATTTTCTAAAATCAATTTTGTAAAACAATTTATATAATCGTAACCCAATTTTGGAAAACAACGATTATTGATCCAAGCAATGTACAAATATGGCATAAATTTGTCACAATTGGTACATAAATATATATTAGCATACTCCAAATTTAAACAGTATTCATGTGTCTTGTATTCCTGACATTTAGAAATTGTTCAGTCAAGAATTCAGTCCAAAGCAGTTTAAAATCGACTTGTGCCGGAGAGTGAAGCCCAAATTCGGTACACATTTTCGAATAAAAAGAAGTTATATCCAATGTTAAAATAAAGCTCGAGTTATCATCTATACCGGTGATAGTTAACCTGGTGCGTATCGCCCACTTGTGGGCGCTAGCCCCTTTTTTGGTGGGCGCTACGAAAATTCTGATTTTGTATTTTTTAAAATTTATCTTCCTATATTTTTCCTTAATTTTTTTTATTACTATTTTTACCAACACTTTGCATACTTTGTGGCGTTAATTTCTTCTCTTTTTTTTATTGCGAGCAGTAACAAGTATGTATTCAAATAAACAAAACCCAAATTCGTTACTCGGGCAACCAAACAGACAAAAAACTCAACATATTCTTTTTTTTTACATGTATTCAAATAAGACCAACTCCCGTTACTCAGTCAAACAAACAGGCAAAAAACTAAATATTATGCACTTCAATCAACCACTGCAAGTTGTTCAGTCAATCATTGCAAGTGTCGAAGGGCTGAATCAAATAAATTTCAAAAAAAAATAATAAACCTTGTGAAAAATGTCTCAAAAAAAATATGTGCGTGGATATTCTGAAGAATATTTGAATATGGGTTTTATAGAAGCACCACATAACAAACAGCTTCCTATGTGTCTTTTATGCCAGAAATCTTTTTCCAATGAAGCAATGAAACCAAGTCGGTTAAGAGATCATCTTACTACAAAACATCCTGAATATGAAAATAAACCGAATGAATATTTTCAAGAACTGCGCAGAAAATTTATAAATCGTCCTACAATGAAGTCGCTAATTGAGAAGCAATGTTCTAAAAATAAAGACGGATTATTAGCGTCTTATCACATGGCGAAATTAATCGCAAAAACTGGAAAAAATTATGGAATTGGAGAATCATTGATAATACCGTGTATTAAAGAATTTATAGGTACGGTAATGCACCAGGAAACGGATATTTTAAAAACATTGCCGCTTAGTGATACCACGGTTAAAAAAAGAATTGAGGAAATGGCAAATGATGTCGAAAAAGAACTCGTAACAATTTTAAAAAAAACTTCATTTTCTATACAACTGGACGAGTCTACTATTGTGAACAATAATGCTTTATTGATGGTTTATGTGCGATACGCAGATGAAAATAATGAACTGCAAGAAGAAATGTTATATGCAGTGAATCTAATTACAGATACAACAGGATTATCCATATTTAATGCTGTGAAAACATATTTTGAAAAGAACAGTATACCGTTGAACAATATAATTGCATGCGCTACTGATGGAGCACCATCGATGATTGGATGTTACCGTGGATTTACTGCACACCTAAAAAAAGTAGTACCAAATGTTTTATGTATTCATTGCGTAATACACCGACAACATCTTGTAGCGAAGTCTTTAAGTGCAAGTTTGCACTCCTCATTAAATTTAATTATAAAAATTGTAAACAAGATTAAATGTAATGCTAAAAATGATAGAATATTTCGACAGATGTGCCAAAATAATGATGAACAATTCATTCGATTACTTTTACACACGGAAGTCCGGTGGCTTTCAAAAGGTGTGTACCTATAGGCACACACCTTTTGAAACCTCTACAAAACGTGTTATAACACGTTTTATAGTATTATATGCCAGCATAATACAATTCTTAGAGGAAAATGACGAAATTGATTTATGTCACGAATTGAAAATCGTGAAGAATGATGCTTTTTATCTGGCAGATATTTTTAAACGATTTGAAGATGTTAATTTGCAGCTTCAAGGCGCATTTAAAACACTTATTTATTGCAAAAACACTGTATCGTTGTTTATAGAAAAACTGCATATTTTTCGTCGTAACCTTTTGAAAAAAGAATTTCATCAATTTCCAAATTTGTTCTCTATCAAAGAAGATATAACACCAGAAGAAATCGAAAGGTTTAGTGATCATATTAAACAACTTGCATTAGATATGAAAGTCAGATTTAACGACATTTTAAATTTGAAAATTTCTAATTGGATGTTAAATCCTTTTACTGTGGATGTAAATGAGGTTGATATTGTTTTCCAAGAGGAAATTTTAGAACTAAAATACGACGAAGAAAGCAAAAATTCGTTCAATAAGCATGGAATTGCTAAACTTTGGCAAAATAAAAAAATGCCCAAGTTATACCCGAAAATGTGGGAAAACATGAAAAATATATTAATTCCATTTCCAACATCATATTTGGTAGAATCCGGTTTTAGTGCCGTTAATAATATTATGAGTAAACAAAGAAATAGACTGAACATTACAGAACGGGGAGATCTTCGGTTATTTTTAACAAAAATTGAACCAGATATCAATGAAATAATTTCGAAGCATCAAGCTCAAGGTTCTCATTGATTGCATAACTTTTTTAATGTTCGTTTTTATGAATTTTCTTTTTTGTTTTTTGTTCATTTCAAAATAAAATATGAATTTTGTGAAAAATAACATATCTTAAAATCTTTATTTCCTTTAAATAAATAAATATATTATTGCTGGGCAAAAATGAAATTTTGCCTGGTAAAATTGCCAAAAGTGGGCGGCAGACCAGAAAAGGTTAACTATCTCTGATCTATACTAATACATAAAAGAAAGAGTTTTTTTTGCGTGTTTGTGTGTTTCAGCTATTCCGGTCAAATTAAGCAACCCAGAAGTGTGAAACGTGGCACGTAGAAGCTGTAGGTCTCTATGCTATTAACCTCAAAGAATTTTTTTTCGAAATTCACTTTAGATTTTTTAAAATTCAATTTTTAAGCGATTTTCCGACTATTTGGGCATATGACGTCATATTATGTATTCTACAAAAACTAATGCTTCATGAAGTTTGTGTGTGTAGGGGGATATTACATATTTTTACAACAAATATATTTATTTATGGTTGTACATATTCGTTTATTTTTTCTTTAAGATCAATTTACGATTTCTTTTCGAATACAACGTTTTTTTAAAATTGTTTTTTTTCAGCATCTGGATTTTATTTTCATTAATATAGCAACAGCTTATTTGTTTTGATTTTCTTTGGAAGGCTTAACGGGGGGGGGGGGGGCAGCTTTAATTTTAACGTTTTTTTACTTCTGTTTTTTACTTCATATGCTTTGTACGTATCATACTGTCCATATATGATACATGTATTTCAATTATCACTATAATTTTTTATCATTATATTTCCTCATTTGTTTGTTCCTTGCAACAGAATAACAAATATTTTAAATTAAAATATTGCAAAGAAAGTATTGTTCAAACAAATTAATTTTTTTCAATAAAATTAATTAATTATTAGATAAATAATAAAAAAATTAATCTTTTATTATTTCTCTCATTAGGTTCATTATGGTTTTTTTAATATCGGTCTTTTTTTATCTGTTTTAGATAGTTTTTTTTTGGTTCTTACTAATTTAACTTTTCCTCTTTTTTTATATTACATATAAATTTTATATTAAATGTAATTCAGTTGTTAGGTAAAATTACACGTCCATTCCTCATGTAATATTAATTTAATGCTACAGAAAATTTAATTTAATGTTTTATTACAGTGTAGGCCTATTTCATCAATTTTTAAAAATTTTTAGTTTGTGCTAATTTAATTTTTTTTTCAGTTGAAGGCATCTTAGTATGTTATTTATGATGTCAATAGTTCGATATAAAACCAAAAGGAAAAAAAAAAGTAATCTATTTCATGTTATTTCTCTCATAGTTCCAGTAGCAGAAACATACTACTATTATTGTTTTTCTATTATAATTTTTATTTATTTTCTATTTACTGTTTTAGCATGTTAATTTTTTTCCTTACATTTAAATATATGATTTTATAAAATTCTTTATTGGCCAAATTGTAATGTGAAGACTCATTAGTAAATTATTTTTAACTCTTGGATACATTGCCTTGCAATGGCTCTGTCCTCTTTAAAATATACCATGTTTGTAAAAAAAGCTGAATTTTATTTATTTCAAAAAAACCTTGCGAGAACAGGTACTTCAGCTAGTAATACATATATTTCCCCCTATAACAAAACATTCTTAAAGTTTGTGAACATTCCATAATTACGATTAACGTTTTTACGTTACTTCTATAATTACGTATTTTTAAGTTTAACGTGTGGAGTGAATAATTTATTGTGAAGAGGTGTTTGGAAATAAATTAATGTAATTAAAAATATTAAATTACAATGTATATTAAATTACAATGGTAGTGAAATTAAAACATTTTATCAATATTGGAACATGTTTTTGTTTCGAAAAACTTTTCTCCGAACTTGAGTTATATTCTTATCAATAGGATAAGACAGATATACTTTTGTTTTACCCAGAATCCTTTCCTTCAGTGACTTTTTATAAATGAAAGGATGCATTTGAAGTTCAAACAAGCCGAGCAACTATTGCCAGAGAAAAAGGTCATTAAATTCTTTTTTTGACCTTAAAAGGTATGCCAGGGTTTGAGAGCTCGTGGGAGGCTGTTTTTATCCAATGAACTGGCTAGGGAGGATTGCTTTAGGTTTTCGTTTGCCGTGTAAGCTGTGATTGAAGTGTCATCAACTTGTGCACGATTGCAGTAGGATCAGTTAAGTTAGTGTCATTTCTCAGTGAAACAAACTTGAACAGCCTGTTTATTTATAAATCGTGTTTTCATGTTCCCACTTAATTATAAGCAAGAAAAAAAAAATAGATGATGCTAAGTATTTTATTCAGGCTCTGAATTTTAAAGTCGATGTATACATATATATACCCTAGCTGATCTGACACAAACGTTGTTTTGCCATATAAATTATTTCAAGTAAATATTTTGGCAGTCAAATAAAATAAATTAAAAGAAAAAAACTTTTTTAAGAACAAGCTTTTATTTAAACGTTCTAAAAATAATAAAATAAACTTTTCCTTTAAAACTTTTTTTACTATCAACTTATAACGACATTACACAATTTATATGATTTTAAAGCTTGTCGCAATATTTAAGTACTCGCATTTACTTAGTTTGAATTTTTAAAAATTAAAATCATTGAGGTAAAGTTATTTATTTTACTTGTTTATCTACACAGGTAAATCTCGCGACAAGCTTTTATATCATATAAATTGTGTAATGACGTTATAAGTTGATAGTAAAAAAAGTTTTAAAGGAAAAGTTTATTTTATTCTTTTTAGAACGTTTAAATAAAAGCTTGTTCTTAAAAAAGTTTTTCACTTTTAATTTATTTTTTACTTTTTAGTTATCGCTGGACAGGTTTCTCAGCCTGTTCAACTCATTCAACGCTGGTTCACCATCCCTGATTTAGCTGAATCAATTCTTGCAAAAAGGGTATTAGACGAAAAACACAATTTTTTTAAATCCGTAATTTTGTCCATCTTCGTGCAGATCTTGGGTAATATTGTTCTACACACGAAAAAAAGGTTTCGTGAAATTATCTTAATAAATGACCAAGTTATTAAATGTTTAATTAAAATTTTGACTATTTTTTGAAAAATCTTAAAGAATATATTATTTATTTGAAATATTTTGAAGGTAAGAGATATATTTCTCTAACATATTAGAAGAAAAATCTAGTTATTTATTAAAAAACTTCAAAATGCATTTAAATATTTGTATTAATCAATAAAATGCTTAAAATTCAAAACGCATGTTGTAATCAAAAAAGAAAGTTTTATCAACTAATGATAATATTTTGCTGGACATTGGCTATCTTCTACGTAAGAATCTATTTTTTTAATTGCTCAGGTCATCTTTAGAAACTTGATTTTGAAAAAATAATTAACCATCGCATTATTTTTATACAGTCAAACCTCCAAGTATAACGAACCTCTATTTTGGGAATTTCTCTATTTTAAGAACTTTTTCCTGGAACCAAGCACATATTACTCTTTTCTTCGTAAAATAACTCCAATTAGCGAAGTGCATTTCCTATTTAACGAAATTTTTCTTCTCAGATTCAATTTTTCTCTCCTTATTTTAAAAATATTTCAGGTCATTTTGCAAATCATTCTCTTTTGGCACATTTTACGGATATCGATAACCTTGAGCTGGTTTTACAATGTACCTAACTCATCTAAAAAAACAAAATTGCCGTAATTTTTCAAAAAAAAAAAAAAAAAAAAAAACTCAAATAAAATTAACAGATTCTATTTGTAATTAAATTTAAGAACACATGTCGTAGTGTGTGTTTAGATTACTGGTGATAAATGAGGTATATTTAAATTACTTGTAGGCTTAAAATTAGAAAATTTCTTTAAAAGATTCATTCATTTTAATATAAAATTATTTTTTAATTGAAAATACATTACATTTCTGGATAATATTTTTCTCTTATTTTCCTAGCGGATTCCTTTTTGATGGGTAAGATATACACTGGTGTGCAAAAATTAAGGACGAAGTCGAAAAATTAGCATATCAGCTGAACGAAGAGGCAGAGCGGACAGAAAGACCAATCAGGAGATTAAGTGAGGTGATGTACGGTAGCACATGCGCAGATATACAGGTAGACGTAATGCGGGAGTGTCTGAGTAGTAAAGCATGTTGTCGGTGTAAGATTAGTATTTCTGGCAAAGAGATTGCACACCGTATAGCAGTTAAAATCACACCTTAGTTGCTGCCTCAGCGAGAAATGGCGAATAATCAATCTGTTAGATGACATCTGGATGCTTTTACCCGAGGTCGAATCATTGGGAAGTTGGAGGAAGGTCGCAGTGTGACAAGTGTGGCTGCAGAGTTCGGAATTGCTCACAGCATCGTTTCACGACTTTGGAGACAATTTCAAACTACAGGAACAGCTATCTGGGGGTTCAGTAGTGGTCGTCCACGAGGAACCACACCCGCATATGACCGGTATATTGCCTTACAGGCCAGAAGAAACAGGCGGCAGACAGCGGGAGAAATCGCTAGACACACGACACAGGCGACTGGACGACCGATATCGCGTTTTACCGTGGCCAGAAGACTGCACGGTGGTGGTCTGTTTGCACGACGCCCTGTACGATGTGTACCTCTAACGCCTGCCCATCGGAGAAGGCGTTCTCTGTGGTGCCGGGAACATCGGAATTGGAGAGACAATGAATGGGGACGAGTACTCTTTACAGATGAGAGCAGATTCAGTCTGATTAGCGATTCTCATCGCATACTCATCTGGAGAGAGCGGGGAAACCGCAATCATCCCTCGAACATCATTGAAAGGGACAGGTATGGAGGTGGCGGTGTTCTCGTTTGGGGAGGCATCATGCTTGGTAGTCGTACAGACCGTCACATCTTCGACGCAGGTTCAGTCAACGGGACCCGTTATTGTAACGAGATTCTTCTTCCATATGTGCATCTTTTTAGAGGCGCTATGGGTCCGCAGTTCCTCTTCATGGACGACAATGCACCATGTCATTGCACAGTAGCTGCCGAACAGCTCTTAGAGAGTGAGGATATTGAACGTATGGATTGGCCGGCACGATCTTCGGATCTCAATCCCATCGAGCATGTATGGGAATTTCTAGGCAGACGATTGGCAGCTCATACCTTACCACCAGTAACGATTCCGGAGCTTCGATTGGCGCTGCAAGACGAATGGGCAGCAATGCCTCAACAACTCATTGACACCCTCATTCTCAGCATGGGCAGACGCTGTGAAACCTGCCTAGCAGTCAGGGGAGATCATATCCCCTACTAAAGACCGGATATTTCTTGCTGGACACCCATCACAGGGATGTTTCGGCCTTCAGTCGCATTGCGCTCCATGCTACTTTTTCAATAAAGCTTCTTTTTATACCTCTGATTTCTCTTTTAGTAAGTGTTGCTTACATTACTCATGTCCTTACGTATTGGGGATCTTACGGTATTAAATGTGTTGATTTGGAATGCTTTTGTACAAAGTTATATTGAAAAAACCGTCTCGTCCTTAATTTTTGCACACCAGTGTATATATATATAAAAAATGATCCTTCCGATTGTGTAATTATTTTTTGTCTGGGTTTCTCATAGATTAAAGTTAGATAAATTTTTTTAAAGAATTTCTACAATACTCCATCTCAGTTTAACTTGGCAGCGTTGAGAAAGGTATACAATGTACCAATCTACTTGAAAAATAGCTCTACTTTTTTTGTTTTGAATTTAAATCCAAGAAAATAGATAGAAATTTGTCAAAAAAATTTGCATACGTTGTAGAAATTAGATTATTTTTACGTTGTAGAAATGTAATTATTTTTACGTTGTAGAAATGTAATTATTTTTTAGACAAAGTTAATAAATACAGTCAATAGCGCAACGTTATGAAATTTTAGTTTGGCTTAAAACCGATTTTCGACGCCAACTTTTGTCATTGTTGTAAAAATAACATTATTACAACAATGCAGATATATCAAAGTTGGCGCCCCAAACTAGTTTAATGTTTTTAATTAATATCTTTTTAATTAATTGCAATATCGGAATATAAATGGTCAAAACATGCATTGTCATCCAAACTAAACGTGCGTACAAAATTCCAGCTCAATAGGGTGAAGATATCAGCTTCAAAATTGAGTTGCAAGATTCCACCCGAACAAATTACATACATTGTAAGTTAAATAAAAGCTTTTAAAATAACTAATTTCTGTAAGTGTGTGGGAATTTGAACGATGACGGCCTCTAAAATTAACAAAACACCAAACATTAATTTTTTGAACTTTTTGTACTTTTATTATTTTAACTAATAAATTTCAAATTACATCACTATCACAAATTATGACAATTTAAAAATAACATTATCAGTCTCTTTGTACAATGTAGTGTACGGTATTTTTAGTGAGTCTATCTTTAGCCAACACAAAAAAACTGGATGGCTTACCCCCCGCGAGAACTTGCTACGTATAATTGTCCGTGTGAAAAACACGGTGTGCCCAAATTTTGAGTATTTTATTTAAAAAAGTAAAAGAGAAAGAATTTAATAGATGATGTTGATTAGAACCCGGTGGAGATCGAGCGCTATTCCGACTGAGCTACGAATTGCTCGGTAAGTGAAGTGAAAAGAACTTTAATAGGTCGAGATAACTACATCCAATCTAAAATGCATTTTTTAAAAGAAAATTTATTGAATGATGGATAAATTAGATTATACCTTGATCTGTTAAATACGAGACATGTTTTTCACTTTTTAAAATAGTTGACGGCTATTTTTTTTTAACCAATTGCCTAAGAGAAATCATTTTGCTTGCGAAACGGAGGTTTTCATGAACCACCAAGCATGATTCAATTGTTGAAAGTGTAGCATGTGTATTTAAAATCAAAGAGGAAAAAGTTTTTATGCACTTAATTTATTAAACCACTGATTTTAAAAGAACAAAGTATAAACTATTGAGTTCAGACGGTTTACTCGTCATAATTTTAAGAAATCCATAGATAACGATTGAAAATTTTTGATTAATATGATTTACAGAAAACACACAATACTCCTTTACTTAAAAAATATTAATTTAAAGCAATACATTAAATGTATTACAAATAAACTTATTTGAAATAATGATAACGGAGTAAAAGTGATTGAATTTTTTTCAAATATTTTATATATTTTTATTTTATGAAGCGATGTAATAGGAATTAAAGATATATAAAAAAAATGGAAAGAAAGTAAATTTTCTCTTGCATTTTTTCACTAGCCAAATTTGGGGATTTTTAATTTGTTGTGGACACCCCTTTTTCTAGCGTAGCCCATGAGCAGCGTGATTTGGACGGTGGAACAGAGAAGAGTCTCACTTCTGGCACGAAACCGATTTTTGAAGCCAAGCCTTGGCTTACCATAAAATCACGTTTTTTATTTAAGTTTTTAATTTTTTGAGGGCTTAATTTTTAAGTTAAAGTTTCCAAATTTCACACATCAATTGCAAACAACGGTAATTTTTAAACAAAAAAAATGTAATAAAAATATTACATAAATGAATTTTAGCAAAAATTGAAATAGACAAAAAAAGACCAAAAACTTTTTTAAAAATCTATACTTTGAAGTAATTTTTTCAATCTTCATATAGATCTCGGATAACATTGTTCAACACACGGAAAAAAAGTTTTGTGAGATAATCTTTGTAAATGACAAACTTATTAAATATTAAATTAAAATTTTGAGTATTTTTTGAAAAATCGTGAAAAAAAGTTTTTGGTATTTTATTTTTTGAGTGACTGATTCTAAAAGAGAAAACCATGAACGTATTTAGTGTAGTACTGGGATCTCGATTTTGTGTCATTAAAATTCACTTTTACGAAAATTCTTCCACGTCTCGGTTCTGCCGGGCGAGTGTGTACCCTCCATTTAGCCTAACGTTGCACGGGCATTTTCCAGGAGAATAACTTTATCCCAATGGAAATTTCCTTTTCTCCTCTCGATGCCAGCACTTTTGGGTGAGATTGAATACGCGATGCGAGGGATTTCTATACTAACATCATTAAAATTACCTTTTCCCAAATGTCTGAATTTCTTTTTTTTACAGACAGGATTCTTTTTTCTCGGCTTAGCCCGGCACGACACGGACTTTTTCTTGTATGAACTGTTTTCCTCTTTTTTTCCAGTGATAAGATCTTTTTTTTAATTTTTATTTCCGATTTGTAATATACAAAACTAATCTAGTTTTATCCACAAGAAGACAACAAGTTAAAAAATGAATTTTGTAAAAAAAATATTGGTTTAGTTTTTAAAAAAAATATTAATTTAATCCATAAAGATTGAAAAAATTCTAAAAAATAACTATTGAAACGACTGCTTATTTTTGAACGTGTGTTTGATTATTCGATTAAATATATGTAACTATAAAATAGAAGTATTGGAGAGAAAACCAAAACATTTGTTTGCATTCACTGTATAAAGAAAGATTCAAAGTAAAAATAATAGTAGCTGACAAAAATATTTCGCATTTTTTTAAAGTTTTTCACTAAATTGATTTTATAAAGATAAAGAAAACTATCAATTGTGATGCATCAGAAAGAAGTCTTTCCACACATGCTCCATAAGCCTTAAAATGGTCAATTATGTCGTGTATAAATTTACCACTATTAATTATTACTGACATTTGCTGATTTTAGCAACTTTTTTTCGTTGCATTTTTATGGCTCCTTGAAATGGAAAAATTCCCGTTTTAAAAATATTTTATGTGCAAAAAAATAAAAAAAAAAAAAAAACGAATTTTTTTTTAAAATAACGAACTTTAAAATTTTTTAAAGAAGTTTTACAATATTCCATCTTAGTCTAAATTGGCAGCGTTGAGAAAGGTATACAAAGTACCAATCTTTAAAAAAAATATAGTTGTAACTTTCTTTTTTTTATATAATACACACACACACATATATATGTAGTGTGTGTGTATAATACATATATTTAAAATAAGTGGAAAATTTCAGTAAAAAAGTAGGTATTTTTTTTAAAAAACTTCCGAAAAACTTAAATAAAATTTTCTACTTTGGGGAATTTTTTTGAGAATTATTTATTGGGAAGCATCGCTCTCTGAATCAACACCAGGGCTAGTGCTGACGGGTCTCATAATTCTGAACCATGGTCAAGTGACCTAACGCTGACGCGATGTGGAAGTTTGGAAAATAGGGTACCAGTTCGGGTGTCATCATCGTTACGGGTGAGGTTTAAAATTGAAAAGCTCGTTGCCAATAGCTTCCCCATTGCTTAACAAAATTAAAAGAAGTAAGTTCATTTTATAGGTTAGTTTTCTTAACCGAACGATTTAAAGCCCAATTAGTTCGGATTAATTATATTTCCTACTATATTTCAAAATAGTGATGTGTTGTGCGGCTACACACCATAGGACAATACTTCTATGTCATACGTCGTTATCATTCAAGCCTCCACAATTTTCTTTTCATTCTTCAAAAAACTGATAATACTGTCAATAACTTCAAATAAAACTCGAGTGGGTGATCGAATAAAATAAATAAACATCCTTTAAGCGTTACTTCTCGTAAAGTGTTCTGTAAGTGCGAACATTCTGTTCTGCGACCGAACTAAAGTAAGAGACAAATTACTATTCGCGATAAAATGCTTCTAAAAATGTTATCTCTAGAGAAAGAGTTGAGTGGCGGCGTAAATCATAAAATTCGCCGCCAGGAACAATTGCACCGGCTTTGAGCGCCATCATTCATTATTTATTGCACCGAGCAAGTTAGAGGAGATACAGAAGGTTCTTAAATCACGTTATCCAACAAGACGGTTATAAACATATCACGGCGTAAGCGTACGAGAAATGCTTTCCCCTCGCCGGTGAACAAAAGTAACGGCGACGTTTGAAAAGTACAAGAAAAAATTTTTTTTTTTATGACCGCACGACATTTAACTTGATTAACAAATTGGTTTTATAGCCAGAGTTCCTTCAGTGAATTTATACATATTTTTAAATGTCAACTGAAAGACAATGTACCATAAGATGAATTATTTATTTATTTATTTGTTCGCCACTCAGCTCAAATTTGATCCTTCTAACCCCTTAAAACACACAATTATTGAAAGAAATTGGCACAAAAAAATGAATTTTATTTTTTAAGTAAACACATTTTAGACTCCTGCTTTGGAAAAAAATAAGAGATAAGCACAATATCAATGAAAACTTTTATTTTGATTTTGGATTTCGGTGCACAGTGCAGATAAGAATCGCACATCGACATTTGTTATCATTCACTTGAATGGCTGTTACGAAAGCAACATGTTTTTATCGGTAAAATTTTGTTATACTTTTTCAACAAAAATAGTAATAATAATGATATTTACTTAAAAAAATATTCAAAATTTTCTTTTGCCTGTCATTTGTTTGGAAGCGGGGCATAATGTACACCCACTCAACCCCCACATCGCGGGGGGTTGGGCAGGATTCTAGGGGGCCCAAACCTGTCTGACAACAAGTACGGCTTGGGGCCAAAAACAGGAGGGCCTTAATATTCCCCACTGTTCAGAAAGCAGCACATTGCAATTATTACACGTGTTTTCTTTTCCTTTGCATCCCCTTTTAGCTCAACGTAGTATCTTATAGGAGTTTCTTTTGTTGGTGTTCGTAGAACATAACTGGCGAAATGACATTCCAATAGTTGTTGAATTCCTGAAGATTTTGGTGGTCTACAGAATTTTCTAATATTTATAACACTCTATGATAGTTATATATAAGTCTTTCTGATAATTCGCTTTTGAAATTTAATTTTTTCTCCTCCTTTTTTGATACAAAGCACGCATTCGAAATGATGCAAATGAAAGAACTTGCCTGTATCTAAATTTACGAAATCACGACGAGGAAACGCAGTCACTCTCACCCGTGCAAAACGCTCTTGCTTATATACGACCCCGTTCGAATTATCTCGGGTGAACGCAGATTGGCTAGTTTATTTAGCGCCTTCATTAAGGGGTTAAGTCGGATGTAAAAATTGGACGGACAGGAGGTTTAGTGGACAATTGCAGAAGAGTGTATTTGCTAGGACGGACTCTCGGATTTTGTTGTCAAACCAAGGGGAGAATAAGGTACCGGCACATGTATGGACCTCGTGCCGGTGCCATGGTGCCAATTTGATTGCGTCAAAAGTTGAGTCGTAGGGTAAACGAAAATATTTAAGAAAAAAGAAATCGAATGAAGCTTCTAAGCCAGTTTTCGAATAGTATCACAGAGGCATTGCTAATTTCTACAAATATTTTAGGTATAATACCGAGAGAGATAAAATTGGCATTTATTAAAAGTCACTTTCAGAACTTTAAGCCATTTTTTATTAATACTCTTTTTTTAGGATTTCACATAACTTTCACTGAGCGTTTATAAGAATTTAAAGTTCGTATCTGATCCATGCCAGAACTAAATATTCAATTCAATTTACTTTTAGGTAATTATCCGAATGGAGATGCAGTCGCCTAAGGTTAAGATCACGAATTCATGGCCGTTGTGTCATGATTTCGTCTCCTAGTGCTGCCGAAGAACCGCCATGTAGAGGGACTGATTCACGTTTAATATATCGCGGTTTAAAACTCTCTCTTTGACGTGGTGTGAAAGTTCGGAGAGTGGGATGCCAGCTCAGGTGTTGTCTTCGTCACTTGACCGAGGTTCACAATTACGAGATTTGTCGCCAATAGTTCTCGTGTAGTTTTATAGTGTGACTTAAATAAGCACTCACTCACTTCGAAGGTGTGACGTCTGTGCGTCTCCCTTTTGGGACACCTGGGTCCTTCCTTCCCCGGTCGGATCAGTTTTAGAAGATTTGATTACCACATGTGCAAAAACACCTGCAGTCGCTAATATACTGCGACAGACGTGTCTTAGTTAGCCTTGGCAACCTTTGACACGAGGAGAAGCCGATTCCACCTACGACCGAATGGAGGGGGAGAAAAAAGGACGTCGACAACGGTCAACCGTAGAGAGACCGAAAAGGAGCCGTAAGAGAAACCAGGAGTTGAAAGCTAAACCTGGCAGTGAACGGTTACCAAGATCCCTCCCTCACAAAGCTATTTTGGAACTCTAAAATCATCTAATAGTACTAAATTGTATATTAATGTGAATAATAGCTGTGATTTAATTAAACTAAATTATTATATTTCAAATCACGCTACCTTTACTGATTCAAACGTCACAAAGGGAAATTTTTGCTTGTGTCGATTTCTTAATCCTTTATCTAAAAAAAAAAAAAAAAAAAAGATTCCAGAATAAAATCATTTTTTTCTGGAAAACCCAGGGATTATTATTTCACACATTACATTAAAAAGGAAATCGACTTTTTTTTATCGAAAAGTACCAGGAAATATGTTCTTTTCTTGGATCTTTCCACAGCTAATTTTTTCTCTCCCTAATTGGGGAAACAAAATTAGAACTATGAAAAAAGTGTTGTAAAATGTTTAAAGTAAATATTCTTTTGCTGTGTAACAAAGTTTCGAAAAATGGCCCGTTTTTAATGCAAGTTCACACAAATAAGCAAAAAAGTATTTTAATTGCTTATAAAATTATTTAAAGTAAAACTCTGAATCAAATCTGGTAAATTTAAACCTAAAGCGGTTATTTGAAATTCAGTGCTAAGGTTTCATCTTTATGTCGTTTACTCTTAACAACTGGTCGTGGCAGCCGAGAGGTCTTAATCACGAACTTGTGACCGGCGTTGTGGCCATGGTAGCCAAGTGGGCTAGGCATTGGATCGTGGCTAGCGTGTCATGAGTTCGATCCCAGTACCCATGTAGGGGAGCGATGCACGCGTTAAATCTGTTGAGAGTTCAAACGTCCTCCCGTTGGTGTGGTGGGGTAGTTAGGAGAGGAGGGTGCCAGCTCAGGTGTCGTCCGCGTCACTTGACCATGGTTCAAAATGACGCGGACCGTCGCCAAAAGCCCTCGTGTAGCTGAACAGTGTGACGTTAATATTCACTCACTCACTCGTGACCGGCGTTGTTTTTGTTGGGTCGTCTAATATGTACTAACAAAGACGCTCTAACGAGGATTAAAGTTGACGAGGCATGTAAGTTTGGTGAGGGAGTGCTAGCTCAGATGTCGTCTTTCTCAAGTAACCGCGTTTTAAAAGTATGGAATCCGTTGCCCTCGCGTAGTTTGAAAGTGGGACTTTCTGGAGAGATTTTGAATTGCTTGAAGAGAGAAAGTTGTACATGTACTCCGCTCCAGTGACGTAACGAAGAATGTTAGGCCCCTCCGTATCAAAATCAGGTTTTGGATCCCAATTGGCAATTTTGGCGTCAGTCAGACATTGGATCCTCTAGAATCCTGCTCCCCCTAGGGATGCGGGGGCGAACATTACGGCAAGGCCCCTCTCTTCGCTTTTGGTTCGGCATATCTAAGAAAAAAGTCTTTTTTCATATGAAAATCATTTCGAGTCTTCAAAGAAATTGTTTAACAAATGAATGCTTAGAATCGTGTCAAATTGAAAATGACAACTTTATTCCCTGATTTTGCAAAGTAGAGCTGTGCAGCATTAGGAATAATGAATTAGCATATAATGATTTAAAAATTTTATTTACTATAATATTATTACGAATTATAACGAAGGAATCCTTCTAAGAAAAATATTGTCATCCAATGTTGAAATCATTTTTCAAGAGAAGGAAGAAGCAACATCAATTTCTGCCAGAGCCGAATGATTCAATCATCGCAACTAAATGGGTCATGAAATAGGTTTTGTTTTTGAACGTCATAAAAGAGATCCTTTGAACAGCTTTGAAAGGAAGGTAAATGTATCTTTGGACGCATCCATAAAACTGGTTCGATTTTTAGAGATAGTAAGCGAATTTCAATTTTACTAAGAGTCTCCATAACAAAATATTTCAGATAATAATAAATAATTATATAGATAAAATATAACAAATATATGTGTTACTGATACCCTCATAAAATATGCAGTTAAAAAACGCTAAAAGGTCATTTACATCAAGAGTGTTCGTAGCGAGCTGATTGGGTTAATTTTCTCAAGTCGTTACTTAATGATTTGGTGTAAAAGGACCTGCCTTCAGTTTTTTTATATTTAAAAATATTAGGAAACGTTGCAAATTATTTATCAGGGCTTAGAACCGTAGCTGATACGAAAACTGGAAAAATCCGTCATTTTCGTCGGAACGAAAACTGGAACTGAACAGAAAAAAATGTTGTTTTATTTCGATTTGATAATCCTCAGTCATTTTGTTACTGGAACCAACGAATACCCATTTTCTAATTTAACGCCAACCCTATAATTATCATTATTACATGTCAACCCTATAAATACATTTTTGAGTATGATAGAATTATATATATATATATATATATATATATATTGTTTAACCGGAACGGAAAATTTTTTAGTTCGAAGTCCTGCTATTTATATTCAACGGAATGTTCATTCTGAAAATATCGAAATGTTCTTTAAGAGTGAAGAGAAGGAGAGGAAAAAACCCAATGACAATCGAAATATGGATTTCTTATTTTATCCTTATACATGCAAATCACTTTCTCGAGCCTTTCATTAAGTGTCTCTTCCAAAAAGTTGTATGGCCACGTTAGCCCAGGGCTCGAGGCCCGGATATCACGAGTTCGAGCTTAGTGCCATTGAAGACTTGCAGTGTAGAGGGGACAATGTGCCCGTTAAATCTGTCGGGACTCAATTGCCCTCCCGTTGGTATGGTGTGGAAGTTAGGAGAAGAGATGCCAGGTAGATGATGTTCTTTTCATTTGGTTCTAGTTTGAAATTACGAGTTCTATCGACAACAGCTCTCGTGTGGTCTCATAGTGTGACGCTAATATTCACTCTCTCCTGCCAAAAAGTGGTCGTTACAACTGTAGCCGAGGGGTCGTGAAATTTTTGTCGATTTTTGGGTTCGAGTCCTGTTGTCATTAAAGATCCGCTCTGTAAGAGGGGATGCGAATCTAACTCCTCTCGTAAGAGGATGTCAGCTGAGGTGTTAATCGTGGTTCGATGTCCATCGCCCTTGCGTTTCTCGCTTTCTACCCAGAGGTTAAAAATTGAGTCAGTGCTTGTCGGATATCTCCTTGCTTTTAAATTTTTGCTCTAGAAAACTATTGTGAGGACAGAAACAAGTGAATAATCGGAGATTGCTAGGTATGGAGCATTGAGTGAATGCAACAGAATTTCCCAGCCCAGTTCTGCGAGTATTTGACGAGTCCCCAAAGAAGCATGCGGCCTGACATTATCATGAAGCAATTACGATGCCCTCTCTATGTAGCTGGTCTCTTTTCTCGGAGAGCTGATTTTAAATTATCGAGTTGCTGACGGTATCTCTCCGAATCCAGATTTTCGTTAGATTTCAAGAGCTCAAAATGTGCATGAAGCCACTCAGATAATACAGGGGGTAATGAAGCTGTCTGAAGTTCCGTAGAGCCTGGGTTCTAATCCTGGAGTAGGAACGGGTGTTTGT
Source organism: Trichonephila clavata (assembly GCA_019973975.1). Taxonomy (NCBI): domain Eukaryota; kingdom Metazoa; phylum Arthropoda; class Arachnida; order Araneae; family Nephilidae; genus Trichonephila; species Trichonephila clavata. The sequence goes on from BMAO01033043.1 coordinate 140,965, forward strand.
AAATGTATAGTGCCTGTGCATCAAGGGTGCACTCTAAATATTCAGCGAGACAAAAGTTTTCTGGCGAGGTGGAGGAAAGGGGAAGAGAGAGGCTGAAGGCTCCTAACTACCTCTAGGATGCTCTCCCTCAAAACTAGGGTGGAACGGAGCCAAAACGTACTGTCACCTGCATGGTGCTCAAAGCTACGGCTAACGACAGGTGTACAACTAGCTCTACGCCGCAATGAATTTCGATTTGATAGCGTCACTTTCGAGGGGCATTAGAAACAACAACAGCCATATGTATTGGTCTCGAATGTTTCACCCTATACACAACATTCTCTTATTTAGAATCAACGGTTTAGAGGTGGAAAGTTTTCGGGATCTTTTCCTTACATTGGTAATCTACTTTTCATCTCCAATTATCATCCAGTCCGAGAAGGCTTCGATTTTTGTTCCGTGCAGACAGAGATGTGTATGAATTATTTGAGTGAGTGAATATTAACGTCGCACCGATTAGCAACACGAGGGCTTTTGGCGACGGTCCGCGTCATTTTGAACCATGGTCAAGTGACGCAGACGACACCTGAGCTGGCACCCCCTCTCCTAACTACCACACCACACCAACGGGAGCTCTCGGCAGATTTAACGTGCATCGCGCCCCTACACGGCGGATCTTTAGTGGTACTGGGATCGAACTCATGACATGCTAGCCATGATCCGATGCCTAGACCACTTGGCCACCGCGGCCACATGAATTATTTGAATTCACACTTAGTTTATGTGGTACCCATACCAAAAATTTCCTCACCAATCCTAGGTTTTGAATACAATTTAAAAAGGTTTGTTGAGCTGAATCCAGCTTAACGAACTTAAAACTTGCTGAAACCGGAACGAAAAAAGATTTAAGGTGCACCTTAAATTATACGTAATCATTTAAAACTCATGAGGGTCTAGCCCAAATTTAAAGCTTTTCAATTATTCTAAAATTCATGTAAGATTCAACCAATCTTGTAAGATTCTCTGTTTTCTAGGTATACTCATGCCTTATATATAAAAGAATTTTATGAGAGGAAATTCATCTGGTTTTCGAAATCGAAAACATTCTAATAACAAACGAATTAATATTTTGTGTAATTTTTATTGTTTGAATATTAAGAAGGGTAAAATATCAGACATAGATTTCAAAATGAATAAAGATAAAACTTTGAATTTAAAAGCAAAAATTAGGTTAATGATGTTCAAAAATATTCAATTTTCAACTCGTGTATTTCAACGATGTTTTTTAAGTGGAAAAACCAATAATCACCGAAATAACCTATGCTATTCTTTATATACCATTTTTTCAACGTTTTTATAGCTGGAATGAATGTTTAAATACTAAACTGGAGTAAAATGCGATTTTTTTTAAAAAGAATTTACGACATTATTGCAAAAACACACACGGACAAAAGAAAATTCTAAACACGCACACACACATATCAGTATAAAAAGAAGTAAAAAAACAGATGCAGAAAACATGTAAACTCTTCTAAATATCCATAAAAAGTCTTGAAAAATGGCTGCAAAATTTGCGCATAAAATAACTCAAACAAAAATATAGATGAACTTTTTTAAGGGAGAAGTGAGCGAGTGAATGCAAGGGGAGTTCTAAAGGGAGTAGGACTTATTTTTTGAAAAAAAATTTATTCATAACAATAGTACAAACGATTAGAATTTTTCAAAATAGCACCCGGCTGCCAACGTATTTTCCAGTTTTCGTACGCCTCCAGGAACGTCTGGACCGAAATGCTGTTTAGCTCACTCGTCACGGCCTATTGAACCACCTCTACCCGTCCGTGATGCTTCCCCCGGAGCGTGATTTTATTCTTAGGAACAGAAAAATTAGAGGCGGGGCCAAGTCGCGGCTGTAGGAGGGGATGAGGCACATTTGCTGGGCAAGATACTCTACTACGCGGAACGCTGTGTGGCTCGGTGTGTTGTCATGGTGCAGCCGCCAATTGTTGGTGATGGCTGGGCGGACACGTACAATGAGTTTTCGCGATGTGAGAACTTCCACTTAAAAACAAAATATATTTACTGTTTGTCCGGGTGGTACGAACTCTTTGTGCATTATTCCATGTCGATCCAATTAGCAAATAAGCATTGACTTTTGCTTGGATTTGCTCGTTCATGCTCTTTTTATGGCTTGGATAAGAAGGCGTGTGTCCGTCTGAGCCCTGTCGCTTGTTCTCCAGGTCGTATTCGAACAACCGCGTCTCGTCACCGGTCACCATATTGCCCGAAAATTCGGGGTCTTCATTCATATGATGAAGAAGATCCAGGCAGATTGCCTTCTAGTTGGCCTTCTTCTCTGACAACACTCGCGGCACAAACTTCACGCACACTTTCCTCATGGCTAAAGTACCTGTCACGATTTCAAACACCTGGGTTTAAAGAATGCTCAGTTCATCAGCAATCATTCTGATACTCATCCTACGATCACTGTTCAGTAAAGTTTCCACTCGCGACAAATTTTGGTTGGTTTTTCTGGTCGAAAGGCGTCTGGAGCGGTCGTCGTCTTCGACTCTTTCCTTACCTTCTTGGAACAGCTTGTGCCACTCAAAAACACCCGATCTACTCACGGCAGTATCACCATAGGCCTCTTCAATCATATCGTGAGTCTTTTTGCCAAGCTTTAATAATATTTGATGGCGTATCGCTGCTCCAGAAAAAGCTCCATGATTCTCTGTGATGAGGCGTTTCGACAGAAGTTCACATTACAATCGACCTGCCAACCGAAAGCCAACTGTCAATTTTCCCCAGCATTCCTAATATCCCCCTCCACCGATCGTGCTCGCGCACACCGCCTCTCGCCAATTGCCTGACTTATTCTGCGTTAAGCCTCTGTTCCGATCAGTAAGGAGCAACCGATTACTACTAAAATGTATAAATAATAGTTTTCAGATGTCATTAGAGTTCTTCCTGAAATGTAATCTAAGGTTGTTCAAGGAATTTTGAATACATGAGCAATTCAATATATTCGGAAATACACTTTCTCTCTTTGTGTCTCTCTCTTTCTCACACTCACTCAATGAAAAAAGAAAGAGGAGAATGTACTTGTGTTTATTACACAATGGAAATACACCAAACCGATTATCTGTAAACAAGTGAAATTCGTAAAATTATGTTGTTGTTGCTTATATGCCACCTGTCTGACTTAGTCAGATCGAGACCCACGAATTTCATCATGGCACCGGGCTAGAGATACGTCTGTCATTAGCCTAAGCTTTGAGCCCATGAAGGTGACAGCATGATTTTGCTCACTATAGTTGGCAACACCATTCGGACCCACAGATTTAGCGAGCCCATTCTCCATTTGTACTCGGTGAGTATTTGGTGGCATCGGGCATCGAACCCAAGCCTTCCGGTCTGGCGTCCGATGCTCTAACCACTAGGCTACCCACGGCACTGTCAAATTATAGATTCTGGTATTTTAATTTTCAGAACTCACATTTCAAACTCTTCAGGACTTCGCGTTGATAGTTTTGTAAAATTCCCATTTTTTTCAATAACTATAACTGTATTTGACGTGTGTCTGTACTTTACCTGAAGTTATGTCTGACATCATTATAACTTTTAATCAATCATATGTCATGGAAATTTGTTGAACCTTTCTTTTCCCGATACCAGGCTAACAGAACCAAAAAAAAAAAAAAAAAAAAAAAAAAAAAAAAAAAAAAAAACACCGGGCGTGACGCCGGAATCTACTTGCGATCTGTTCTTTTTATGTTCAACCTTTTACTTGCACGCCTGCTAGCAATGGTGCACACAGGAATTTCCTAAAGGGGGAGGGGGGGAGGTTTCTAGGATCGAAAGTCCGCCATTCTTGTATCACACCCCAATACATCACCAAACATATTCTTTTAATTTTGTCGATTATCCGAAAAAAATTAATTATTGAACAAATAATTAGCATTAATTAATAAAATAAATTATTACTAACAGATATATTTAAATTTTATGTACTATATGCATAGGATTATCTATACAAATAAATAAAATTGAAGTGTCTGTTTGAAATTTCAAATTAGCAGCTTTTTACTTAATGCACTAAAAGTATATACGGTACTCATAACAAAAAACCAATTTTTAAAATTTTTGTCTGTCTGTCTGTTTGTTCCGGCTAATCTCGGAAACGGCTGGTGCGATTTTAAAAATTCTTTCACTAATGGAAAGCTACATTAACGGGGAGTGACATAGGCTATATTTTATTCCCGTATTCTTACGGGAACGGAAACTATACGGGTGAACGTGAAACTGAATGCCAAGATGAACGCCAAATTGAACGCCAAGCTGAGCTAATGAAGCCGTTGTTTTGGTTACTGGCGACCGATGCTCTTCATGAGACATAATAAATTTACGCGCACATGATAATACGCTGACTCGTGCCATAATTTTTTTTATGATAGTTATCACACTGTTCAGTTAAGTAGAGCATCGGCTGTTTCGGATGCACTTTTAAAAATAATAAATCAAGGCTTCATAAGCAAAAAGCAATGCAAGAAACAAAAAATTGATAAGTTTTACGGTTAGTTTTAATCCGTTCTTTTTTTTTTATTTACATTTTTAGTCACATTTAAACAATAGCTATTATAATCCCAATCTATATCTATACAAAGAAATAAAATTGAAGTGTCTGTTTGTAATTTCAAATTAGCAGCAATTGTTTGCGGGGGCGGGGGTTTAAGGGGCGTTAGAAATTCCGATTTTTAAGTTATTAGACGTACAGTCTTGAAACTTAGTAAGTAGATTCCTCTCATAGGGTAGAGATACGCTACAAAATGGGTTTCGTGAAAATTGCCCTCAAGTGGCGTTGCGGGACTTAAGGGGCGTTATAGATAATTATTTCCATTTTTAAACTATTAGACGCACAGTTTTTATATTTGATAAGTAGATTTCTTTTATAGAGTAGAGATCAGCTATAAGAAGGTTTTGTGAAAACAGACCTCTAAATGGCGTTGCGGGGGATTTAGTGGCGTACTAGATAAATATTTTCGTTTTTAAACTATGTCAATCCACGCAGCCAACGAGTCTGAATGACCAGATCTTGCGGTCTCGAAGTGCTGACTCAAGAGAAAGTTATGCTCAATGACACCATCGTAAGGGGTGAACCCTTTCTGGGAGTTGGAAAAGATTTCGTGCATTTCACCTCCCTGCTTGAAAATTGGTAGGAATGTTTCTTTCATGGAGTAAATATCCGCTACAAAACAGGTTTGGGAAAAATTGACCCCCAAGGGGTGTTAAGGGCAGATATAAATAATTATTTCTATTTTTAAACTATTAGACGCACAGTTTGAAATTTGGTAAGCAGATTCCTCTCATAGGATAGAGATACACTACAAAATGTGTTTTGTGAAAATCGACCCTTAGGCCACGTTGCGGGGGTTCAAGGGGTGTTATTGATAATTTTTTTTTGCATTTTTAATTTATTGGACGCACAGTCTTCAAATTTTTCTAAGCAGATTCCTTTCATAGTGTGCAATTCCCCTACAAAATTGGTTTTGTGAAAGCAGACCCAGAAGTGGCGTTGCGGGGGCTCAAGTGGCGTTAGAGATAATTATCCCCATTTTTAAACTATTAGACGTACAGTCTTGAAATTTGATAAGCAGATTCCTTTCGTAAAGTAGAGAACCGCTACAAAATGGGTTTCGCGAATATGAACTACTAGTTTAATTTCGGGAGATTAAGAGGCGTAATTGATAAATATTTCCATTTTAAACTATTTGATCATCCTGCTTGAAAATTGGTAGGCATGTTCCTTTCATGGTATAGAGTTCCTCTAACAAAGAGTAAAACGAAAATTGACCCCCAAGGAGGGTTGCGAGGGGTCAAGAGGAGTTACAGAAAAAAATTCCTGTTTTTAATTGTTAGACCCATATACTTGAAATTTGTTAAGCATGTTTCTTTTGTTGAATAGGGATCCACTAAGAATGTATTTTAAGCAAATCAAGTTCTGGGGGGGGGTGCAGGGGGTTACTGGGACGTATTGACAAAAAAAATTACTTTTTTCGAGCTACAAGGACTATAATAATGAAATTTGGTTTGCATTTTTCTTTTGTTGAGTTGAAATCCGCTAAGAGCGGTTATTTTGGAAAACGGCTCTCAACGGGATTACGGGGATATTGATAGTAAAACTTTTGTTTTTTTTCTGTTAGATTTAGACTTGAAATTTGGCTTGCATGTTCAATTTACGGAGCAGAGATCCACCGAAAATTGGTTTTGCGGGAATGCACTTGGTTTTTGAGTTACGAAAGAGCAAACATCATTCTATACTTCAATTTTAGAGATTTTTAGAAAACAGAAATTAGATGAGTTCTGCCCCTTTTTTTATCAACAGGCGACAGTTACAGGTATAAGTATATTTTTCAATACAACCGAATTCTTAATGCAGGACTTAGATATCAATAATTTATACATATATATAAGCAGTAAAAATTTATAAAACATCATGAAATTCCCAGCGAAGCGGGCGGGTAACAGTTATATATATATATATAACTAGTTATATATATATAAAAAAAGGGGGAATGAAGGGTGGACTCTTGCTCTTCCTCCTCCCCTCTTTGTGTGCGCCACTGCCTGCTAAAGTAAAAATATTATTTTTCATTGGCTGCAGTATATTAAAATCTGAAAGCTGAATTTCCTCATATTCACAGCATTTCGAAGACAAAATCCTAACATCTATGCTTGTGTAATACATCATGTACATCTTTCTGAAACATTCCACCGTATAAAGGTGCTGATGCTAACTTGACAAAGTTCCCACATTAGCATGGTGTGGAAGTATGGAGAGTAAGGTAGCCGCTCAGCTCAATTCCTCCTCGTGACTCAAAATTACGAGTTCCTTCGCCAATAGTTCTAACGTTAATACGAGAGTTAACACAACACGCACATATACATAGAATAACTTTCATAAAATTTATTACATCCTTAATGAATTATAAGCTTATTGATCACACTTTATTTCAATGATTGCGATGTTTCGGATGTGTTTATATAATCCACTTTTAACAGTTTCTAAAGGTACTCAATTCATTTGATCAATACTTTAATATAATTTATTTATACATAAGAAATAAGCTATCTGTGTGATACTTAATTGGATTTATTTAAAAACAACAGAAAATTTTTTAAAGGTTGATAATCTCTTTGCCCTTTTTTAAATTGAGTAAAACCTTTCCTGAAAATTTTGTGGGAGAAAAAGAACGCCGAATGCTTCCTGCATTTCTTTTCAGTTAGGTTACTGTTATGAGGTACAAGGCATATTTTCTTGATTTTTTTATTTTGAAGGCATAAGGTATTATACTTGCTCCAAAAGAAAATGCTTTCATTAAATTTAAACCAGGTAAGGATAATATAGGAAGACCAGTTGCTGCTCTTGCGTCATCTTTACACAATTTTAAGCAATCAATTTATCATAGAAGCAAACAACAAACAACAACAACAAAAAAGACGGCTCAAAGACATAAAAAATAGTCCAAGGACATTTACCTATAAAGAGGTCCTAAAATACGTTAATTACTATTGAATGGAACTTTTTTTTAACATGACATAGAACTCCGTCGTAATATATTTTTCGTGAAATCATCTACGGAGAAAATTACTTAATGAATTGCGTCAGAGTAAAATTCTTCAAATACAAATAATACTTTCAGTTCTGAGAATAAGTCTCGCTTCCACACTGAACATTATTAGAATTTTCTTCTCCACTCTCGGAAATATTTTTATGTTTGTATGCCGTTTATTTCAGAACATATCGAATGTGCATATTTTCTTCAAAAAATTATCCAAAATTCAAAACCCATATTAAAGAAAAATTGAGGGGGGGGGGGAGGAATCATGTGTAATTTTTGAATATGTTGCCATTAGATTCAAACGGGTAAGGTACTTATCATTAAAATTGCTGCAAAGTAATACGCTAATAGCAATAGCGTTATTTTTGGCAATCCTGTCTGATGCAACACAGGGTTTTCCCATTCATTTGTTATCTTGCGCACTATATGTCCAAATATTACTTTCTGAGTCTTTTTAGTTCGGAAAATTTGCTGTAAGAAAAACTCGTATAAGGCAAATGATCGTCGACCTATGTTTCACGCCCTGGAGGAAAAATCTCACCTCATGACGAACATATGCATTCGGATATCCCAACGAGTTAATGTAAATTTTAAGAACTTGGATTCTAATACTAATTTTGAAGGTTTTATACGACTTTTTTTTATTAGAATAAAAATTCCATTCAAAATATTCAAAGAATTAAAAAAATATATAATAGCTTGGACATGGCTATCAAAAAATGTTTCTCCTAAATTATATTTTCTCCTGTTTAACGTTTTTTCTTATCCCCCCTCCCGTATTTTTTCTAAGACAACCTCCTTATTTTAAATTTTAAAAAATTCCGAAAATTCTCGGTTTATTCATGAAAGTATATGGTATTGTAAATTCAGGATAGTTGAACTAGATTACTCATTTCACACAAATTTTATGTGACAGCGGGGGACTTTGGCCGGCGTATTATGAATTCGAGCACTAAAGCCACTGAAGAATTATCATGCAGGGAGGCTGATGCACTTTTAATCTGTTGAGGCTCAAAGTCCTCCCTTTGGAGGGGTGTAGAAGTTTGATGAGGGGGAAGGGGAAGGTGCCAGCTCAAATGTCGCCCTCATCACTTGACGATAGTTCATAATTACGAGATTCATCGCCTTTTGTCTTTCATCGCATTGCGGTACTTTACTGTGATTGGATCCATTATTATCTATGGTGAGGGAATCTAAGATGGCTCGCTCACATCTCGTCATATCCAAAAATGTAACGCTATTCAGTGGATTTATCTTTTAAAAATCACGAAGGGCTTCACACACACAGAACCTCACCCTCAAACACCTTACAAATCATATCAGGTATTCCCCACAATTCATATTTTTGTTATAAAACTTTTCTTAAATACCAAATCTGGAAACTTCGAAACCCTGAATTTAATAATATTATTGATAGTCATTCTGCATTGAAAATTTTATTTCTCTCCACTCTATGAAAGCTCTTAATAGAATTATTAATTTTAATCAATTGCAGGGGCCTAATGAGTGGGAAATGTACACCGACGGATCCAAAACGCGGACATTTAAGAGCCAAAAAGAGACAACTCTTTAAGAAAGCAAGAAAAGATTTTAAAGAGGAAGATACAAAGAAATAAGCGCTCTTAAAAGCGAACAATTAAAACCAGTAAAGAAGGTTATTGGCACAAGATATGCGAAAAAATCCCCTCTCCCAAAGATCTTTTTAAAATAATTCGGATAATCAAAAATATGTAGAGCAAATTCTAACTATTCTTTATTTAATATTATTGAAAACAACGAAATCATATTAACTAACGAACAATCCCAAGCAATTTTTTTTACAATAATATGCAAAGCAAAATAGCGATAGTATTCAAAATATATCTATTCCGGACAGTATTTAAGATATTAATAAACCGTTTTCTTTAAAAGAATTAGAAATAGCAATATCTCATTAAAAGAACAGCAGTCCAAGGACTGATAAAAATTTCTCTCCAAACAATCAACCATTTCCCCACCGAAGGAATAAATCTACTTCTGAAATCTTTAAATGACAGTTGGTTTTTTAAGTCATATTCCAACAGATTGGACTCACTCAATCAGTTTACCTTTCATAAAACCTCAAGAAAGTTGCATCATATAGTCCAATATCACTTACCTCAGTAGTTGCTAAATTATTAGAAAGAATGATCCTGCACAGAATGACATATTTCAGTTTTCGGGATAAAATTTTAATGTAAATCATCATGGTTTTTATCCTCATAGAAGCAGCTTAATACACTAATACAATTTCAGCATGATATAATTCTAGCTAGATAACGCAGGGAATATTTTCTTTTGATAACATTAGATATTAAAGTAGCATATGACTCAGTGTGACCAAGTGGTCTGGTTTCTAAATTAAAAAAAGTCGGATATTCTTGTAGATTGCAACGATGGATTGAAAACTTCTTACATCAAAGAACACAATACAAATAAAATGGAGAAATAAATTTTCGAAATCTTCAAAAACAGTTATGGCGTACCTCAGGGTTGTATTTTGAGCTCTGTCCTTTTTATGATTTATATGTCAGACTTATTTGAAATCCAACATGGCAACCATTTACTGATTTATGCAGATGATATATTTTTATAGCGGCACAAATTGGAATGAAACAATAGGTGAAATGCAAGAAACATTAAATAACATTTCAGCCTGTTGTAAAAAATGGAAATTGATTGCCTCTCCAGAAAAAAAGCAGCATAATCAACTTTTCCAGAAAATGAAGCGCTATACGTCCACTAAACATATACGGCAAACCTATTCCCGAAGTGAAGAATCTAAAGATCCTGGGTATAATCTTTGACCCCAATATCACTTGGAAAAATCATATCAATTACCTACGACAGAAAGGATTCAATTTTTTAAAAATGTGCCATTAAAGCTTTATTTTCTATAATAGGCACAAGAACTCTGACGACCTTTTAACAATTATAAAGGCCACAATCCGCTTTACCTTTGACTATGGAAGTCAAATATTTTCCCTTTTCTAACAGTACTAATAGACAGAAACTAGAACCTACACTCAAGAGCCAAAACATTATGACCACCCCTACATTTTGCAATGAATTCGCCTGGAGACGTGGAAGGCACATGATCAGGTAGAAGTGGTATTTAATTGCTGCTGGAGAGTCTGAAGAACCATTCTTTTTCACTTACTTCTGTATGTGATGGGAAAGGATGTGGATCTAAGCGACTTTGATAGAGGGAGGATTGTAATGACTCGAAGGTTCGGAACAAGTATTTCCAAAACTGCAAGACTCATGGGTTATTCGCGATCTACAGTTGTTAGTACTTATGCAAAGTGGATAAATGATGGTGAAACCAAGCAGTAGACGACATGGTGTTGGACGTCCACACGCTATCAAAGGAAAAGGTCGTCGGAGACTGTCTCGCATGGTGAAGCAAAACCGGAGCCAGACAGTGGCTCAGCTGATAGCCCAATACAATGCAGGGCCAAGTAGAATAGTATCGGAGCACACGGTTCAGCGGACACTGTTGGATATGGGGCTACGCAGCAAACGTCCCACTCGTGTGCCTTTGCTGACCAAGCGTCATCGTCAACTGCGCCTGCGCTGGGCCCGGGAACATCGCGAGTGGTACATGAATCAGTGGGAGAGAGTTGCCTGATCAGATGAATCACTGTTTGTCATTCATCACGTCGATGGCTGTGTCAGGATACGCCGTCTTCCAGGCGAACAGTTGCTCCCTCAATGTACAGTAGGTCATACACAGGCCGGTGGTGGCGGTATTATGCTTTGGGGGACGTTCTCTTGGGCGTCTCTGGGACCCGTGGTTATGGTAGAGCAGACCATGAATTCTACAGGGTATCTGAACATGATTGCGAACCAGTTGCCTCTGTTTGCCTACATGACCTCTGTTTTTCCAGCTGGAAATGGAATGTTCAAACAGGACAACGCCCCGTGTCACAAGGCTAAAATTGTTTTGGAGTGGTTCCAGGAACATGATGCTGAATTCCAGCTAATGTCCTGACCGCCTAACTTACCAGATCTCAATCCGATAGAACACATTTGGGATGTCATGGGACCAACCAAGACTACCAATTCGCAATATCTCGGATTTGCGTGACCGTTGCTTAAACATCTGGTACAATCTGTCTCCGGTCATCTACTAAGGACTTGTGGCATCCATGCCAAGGTGGGTTGACGCTGTGTTGCTCGCCAAAGGTGGGCCAACTTGTTATTGACAGGTGGTGATATCTCTTTGGATCTTGAGTGAGCCCTAGGTCTCCCAAGAAACACTCCGGTTGATTTATTAAACGCATAATCTATGAATAGCAGTATTTATAACCATCATAATCTCTTTTATCAAAATTTTTTGACTAAACAACCAGCATTAAGGAACTGGTCACCGTACGAATGCAAAATTATTTTGGGATATTCATAAAATTTTCTATAAATATAGAAAAAATAAATCATTATTTTTCAAAAAACAATCAACCTCCTGCAAGAACTCTGCATCTCTAAAGTGTATATTCTTCAATGGATTCCGCCTCCACTGATATATAAAAAAGTCTTAAAATATACATCTATACGCATGAAGTGTCTTTCAAAACAAAGATCTTCCAGATATCATAGAACAAAATATGCTTATTGATTACATCCAGACAAATTTTAATAACAGTATCCTAATAGCAACAGATGGCTCAAAAAACTACAAATCAAACATCAATAGGCATCTTGATTCCCAAGAAAAATGTTCGACAAAATTTCTTACTGAAATATTATTTCAATTTTCACAGCTGAAGCTATATGTGTGGTCTGCGTTACAAAATTGGATTACAGAAGCAGAAAATTATGTTATCCTGACGGACAGTTTATTAGTTTTAAAAAAGGATTAAAAATATTAATAGACTAGCTTTCATGGCCCGGCGTTGCACGGGCTTATACCGAGGGTATAACTTAATCCCCATGTTAATTTCCTCCTTTTAGTCTAACGCCAACACTTTTGTGGGGTTTCACGCGTACGATGTGAATGCATGTCCCGTGAGTGCGTGTCATGGCTTTGTTGCTTAACATTTTCCCTTCTCTTCGCAAATTCTCGATCCTAGTACCACTGAAGACCCGCCGTGTAGGGGAGAAATGCACATAAATTATGTCGAGAGCTCAAACGTCCTCCCGTTGGTGTGGTGTGGTAGTTATGAGAGGGGGTGCCAGCTCAGGTGTCGTCCGCGTCACTTGACCATGGTTCAAAATTACGCGGACCGTCCCCAAAAGGCCTCGTGTTGCTGAACAGTGGGACGCTAATATTCACTCAACTTCACAAATTCAGCACTTCCAATATTATTTTCCGAAATTATTTTGATTTCTTTGTTTCTTTCCTCTCCGCTTAGCCCTGCGTTGCACGGGCTTTTACCGACTGAATAACTTCACCCTCGTGGAAATTTCGTGTTTCCCTCTGGCCGATAGCACTTGTGTGTGCGGGCGTGCGATGTGAGTGATTTCTTTAACAATCTCATAAAAACTCCCTTTTTCGAAATTTGTTCTTGCGTTGGTGTGGTGTGGTAATTATTAAAGGTGGGTGAAAGCTCATGTGTCGTCCTCGTCACTTGAGCATGGTTGAAAATTTCGAGGTCCGTCACCAAAAACCCTCGAATAGGCAAACAGTGCGAATTTAAAAATCACCCACTCACTCTCCAATTCTTTCGCTTTACCGAGTGAATAACTTCATCCCCATGGAAATTTCGTGTTTCCCTCAGGCCGATAGCACTTGTGTGTGTGTGTGTGTGTATGCGCGCGATGTGAGTGATTTCTTTAACTATGTCATAAAAACTCCCTTTTTCGAAATTTGTTCTTGCGTTGGTGTGATGTGGTAATTCTAAAAGATGGGTTAATGCTCAGGTGTCGTCCTCGTCACTTCAGCATGGTTGAAAATTTCGAGGTCCGTCACCAAAAACCCTTGAATAGGCAAACAGTTCGAATTTAAAAATCACCCACTCACTTTCCAATTCTTTCCTTTTCCTGAGTGAATAATTTCATCCCCATGGAAATTTCGTGTTTCCTTCAGGCCGATAGCACTTGTGTGTGTGTGTGTATGCGCGCGATGTGAGTGATTTCTCTAACTATGTCATAAAAAATCCCTTTTTCGAAATTTGTTCTTGCGTTGGTGTGGTGTGGTAATTATTAAAGATGGGTGAAAGCTCAGGTGTCGTTCTCGTCACTTGAGAATGGTTGAAAATTTCGAGGTCCGTCACCAAAAATTTTCGAATAGGCAAACAGGGTGAATTTTAAAATCACCCACTCACTTTCCAATTCTTTCGTTGCAATTTTTTATTTCCCGGAAACGAAAATGTAGTCTTTTTAAAAATAGTTGTATGCTGAAAAAAAGACAGAAAGTATAAATTTTTAAAATTACAAAATTTCACTACTATTTTAATTCTTGGAGTAGAATTGTGAGGATTTTTTTGAAATATTCGACTCGGGGGAAAAAAGTTTCATGCAATTACCTTTATAAAAGAAGAAATTATTAAATGATTGATTTAAGTATTTTGAGTGTTTTATTAAAATTTCTTCAAAAAAGTTTTTGGCTTTTTTTTAAAATCCCTGATTTTAAAAGTTTTAAATTGAAAATTTCGAAGTCCGTCGCCAAAAAACTCTGGAGTAGGTGAACAGTGCGACTTTTTAAAAATCCCTCACTCACATTTCAATAACGGAAAAAATATTGCAACAGCAAGTTTGACCTTGGCCGCTGAGCGTTAAACAGAGGGGGGGGGGAATAATAATGATTCTCGCGCATGCGCAAAGCCTTTAGAATGTCTTTAAAGTTTTCATTATTTTTGAGGGCTCAATTTTTAATTGAAAATTCCAAGTTTTCACATATTGATTGGAAACAACAATAATTTTTAAAGAAAAAAGGTTACAAAAATAATGCTTGTATGATTTCTCGCAAAAACTTTATTTTATGAAAATCACAAAAAGAAATCTTTAAAATCCGTAATTTTTAAGCGAAATCGACACACGGGAAGAGAAAAAATCATAAAATATGCAAAACAGCATTGTTTTGTAAAAAAAAAAAAAAAAGTTTTTTTTCTATAAAATTCTTTAAAGAAAAATAGTTTTTTCCCGGAAACGAAACTGTAGCCTTTTTAAAAATAGTTGTGTGCTGAAAAAAAGACAGGAAGTATAAATTTTTCAAATTAAAAATTTCACTACTATTTTAATTCTTGAAGTAAAATTGTGAGAATTTTTTGAAATATTCGACACGGGGAAAAAAGTTTCATGCAATTACGCATTATTTTAAAGTAAACTATAAGTTTTATGAAAGAGAACAAAAATTTCGATACTGATAAATATTTTAAATGAATCTCAGAAATGCATTGAATGCATTTTAATTTTAAAAAAATATATTAGTTTAAATCCATTATCATTAAATACTAATAAAAAAAATTCTACAGATAGCTCTTGAAACGTTTGGATGTTTGATTAAACATATATAAGTGTTAAAAATCCACTTTTGGGGGAAAACCTAGTTATATGCTAACATTCACTGAAAAAAACATTCAAAAAGAAAAAAATACTATTTGATAAAAACATTTAATTTTTTTAATTTTAATTTTATAGTTTTTCATTCCACTCTGTGTTAAAATTATTTAAACACGTATCTGCGAAAAAAAGTATATTATAAAAAACTAACTTATTAATTATTTTCAAGTATGAAAAAAGGCGACCGGCGGGTTTCTGCGAGGCGGACATCATCCTTCGCATTGACCGCGCACGGCAGTGCTGCAGTTATAGTCTTGAGTGTAGCGGAGCTCTCAGCACTCCGCCACCAGACAGTTAACCAATGTTTGGCTAAATGTAAAATAGCGTATTTTAAATTATTTTAAAAAATCATTACCTTTATTTTAAGGGCGTAATTTTTACGTTAATGCTCTCAAACATCACCAACTATTTGCAAAAATAACGTACTTTGAAATAAAAAATGTACAGAGTACTACTTTTTAATTTATTTCTCAGAAAAACATAAGTTTACGAAAATCACAATTTTTTTTTTTAATCCGTAATTTTGAAGCAATTTTTTCAATCTTCGTATATGTTACGGATAATATTACTGTACACACGGAAAAAAGGTTTTGTGAGATTATCTTCATAAATGACGAAGTTATTCAATGTGAAGTAAAAATTAAGACTACTTTTTAAAAATTCTATAAAAAAAAAGTTTTGGGAATTTTATTTTTTAAATGAATGGATCTAAAAGAGAAAGGCTTGAAGTTAATTAGTGTAGAATATCGATTTAATAACACGAAAAGTAATTCATACCCAACGATTTAGAAATAATTTTCATAAAACGCATCAGTTTTAACACTATTTTAAAAAATTCGAAAAAAATAGAAAATATCGTTATTTTACAAAAAACATTACACCGTGTTGTGGCGAAATAAATGATCTTTCCGATTCTGTAATTATTTTTTGTCTAATTTCGACACCGAAAATCAGATGACAATTTTAATATGGTGGAAAACGTAAGATTACCGCTCGGCCGAAACGGAAGGGAAGTTCGGCCAAGTAAGCAACCGGCAGGAGTAAAACAATTCGGCGTTTTAAGGTTTTTAATTAATATCTTTTTAACTAATTACAATATCGGAATATAAATAGGCAATACGGCTTCCCCGGAAAATTCCCGATCTTTTGGTACCTTCCGCGACTTTCTGCGTGGTGCTGTTCGTGAGAAGATAGACGCACATAGATAGATAGATAGATAGATAGATAGATAGATAGATAGATAGATAGATAGATAGATAGATAGATAGATAGATAGATAGATACATACATACATACGTTTGTTTACCTTCGAATTTTAATAGTGTAAGATATTTCGATACCACCCCCCTTTCAATCTAGAGAAATAAGAGTTTACATAATATACATGGTGAAAACAAAGGTTAAATTTTAAAAATTTATCTATCACAAATATATTTTTTAATTAAATTTTTTTCTAAAGCCCCAGTTTTTTTACTTGTAAATCTGCAGTAGCTATTGCCACAAATATATTTAAAAGTGTAATATTATATATTTTAGTCATAGATAACGATATTCTTGTAACTGAAACGTGCTACTGAATTTCTTCTTCATTTAAAAGAGTGGAATAAAAGTTTTAGCTTCCCTGCTATAAAGACATCAGGGGTTTTGATGATACGAAGTAATTCATAATAAACTATTGCTTTCAAAATAAATATGAATTGCTTTTAAAGAATCATTCGTTAATTCATAGTTAACATATTTAATTATGTTTCTTGGATAATACATGTAATGAAATGCAGTGGACGAAACATTTTTTCTACTGCTCACAGACAAAGACAACACGGGCACTACAGAAATTAAAATGCACTATGTCATTCAAATTTATGTAGGTCTAAATGTAATGTAATCTTTAAGTTTTTCATCTACTTCGCGAACTACCGAAATATATGAACTTTCGTACATATGATGTAGAAATGATTTAAATACATACAATCAACATAAGGTAAAAAGTATTAATGTTTACTTTTGTTAATACATAATCAGCATGTTTTTTAAGTCTTTTGTAGACTATATTTGCTTAATCTTCCCAAGCCCCTCCGTGCCATCTCAATGTCCCCTAATTTTCTCTGGGTCTTTTACTGTCCCCTTGAAAGCCTCAAACGCCCACAAAGGGGCGTTATCGCTCACGTTGAGAACCTATGGTCTACATCAACGTGTGAGGACTCTGAGCATCAACACAAATTTAGAATGTATAAGCTTTTTTTCATGATGGATTTTCAATGGTACCAAAGTTCAAATCCCTGATTCAACAACGTTGACCCTAAATTCTGACTATGATCATGCGGTTATCATGGTCAGATATTAAATCTACAAAAATAATTTTATGAATAATTCCTAAATAAATTTATATATACTAGGGCAGCACCTAACTTAACACCTAACGGCAGACCAGACCCTATTGTAAAAATTATACAACTCTGTTCATACTTATTGCTCAAATTGTAAAACTGTAATTTACATGCATTACATAGTTCTGTTTATTTGTTCTTTTCTTCTTTTTTTTTTTTTGAAAAATTCATTCTTGGCGCTCCTCTTTAGTTAAATTCATCACTGAAGCTACATCATTGAAGACTTCATTGATAAAGTCCTTAGGTTTTGATAAACCTGTAGCTCTTGCAGCTTCCTTGGGAAGTTGAGAGAGTATTTATTTCCGTTGATTGTTAAGAAGTGTTCGTATGAGACAACGCCTTTCTTTTCACACAACGATGCCTGTAAAGACAATCGTTGCGGTATTTTTCTGCGAGAGCTTAGAGTAATGTAGTATCGAAACCGTATTGGTGTGGCATCATATGAAACGAAGCATGAGCAACCGATTCAGTGCGTACGACACATGTGAAATCGGTTTTGCCAACTTGGCGAGTTTTCTTAAACGTTGGCATTGTTGCGATAGTACACAATTAAAATATTACAGCATCACGAAAATTTTTTATACATGAATAGAAAGAAATCTAAATGTTTGCATATTTTACAAATCCACATTGTTAATCGTATCAATTTAAAAATTTCTAGAAAACTGCATTGATTTACTGTTGATGCACTTACGTGAGCATACTCCCGAAAAAAAATTTCAAGTTTATTTTTCGGTAATTTTTTCCTAAAACACTTTTTTTTTATTGATTCCAGATGGCAGCATAATCGATTAACATAGAGAAATTGAAAGCATGATCCTTGATTTTTTTTAAAATTTTAGCCGAGGGAGAGATTGAACTTCGGATATGTTTTTTTCTTCTTTTTCGGATACGGAACTTTTAAAATTTTTGGACGTGATGTTCTTTTGTTTTTGGCAACAATTTGAGATAATTTTAAAAGTATGAATATTTACTCAATTTATTTTAGATGAATCGGCTATTTTTTATTGAAATTTATATGTTCAAATTTTCCGAAGAGACAAAGAAAACCACATCGGTTAAAAAAAAAAGAGTTTAAAACTTGAATTTTCTTTCAAACTTCACACTTTGCGTAAAATAACTTTTTTCTACCTGAAATTTTTACAGCAAAAGGGAACGTTGAGTCACATTGAATTAATTCAATAATTAGTTTTAATAATTTAATTTTACGAGGGGATAATTTAACTTGCTGGTTACAAAATTAAACTGTTCCATGTTTTTAACAATTGGAATTATAAGTAAAACTTAATTATTCAAATAATTCGTTTTAGACAACTAATTTTTATTAATTACTAGCCGTTACCCGCCCGCTTCGCTGGGTATTTCATGAAGTTATATGAATATATACTGTTTACATATATAAATTATTGATATCTTAGCATTAAAAATTATATTGTACTAAAAATATTCTTATAATTTTAAATTAGAAAAGGACAGAACTTCCAAATAATAATTTCTGAAGTTGAAGTAAAATTATCTTTTACTGTCTAGTAACCCCCTCCTAAGTGGATTTCCACAAAACCCATTTTTAGTGGATCTTTACTCAATAAAATAAACATGCTTGCTAAATTTCAAGTCTAAATCTAATAGATCAAAAACGGAATTTTTTTTATCAATAAACTAAAATAACCTCCTTTGAGAGTCGGTTTCTCTAAGACCCGTTCAACAAATTCGTTCAAAAAAACCCGTTCAACAAACCCGTTCAATTCAACAACATAAACATGCATATCAAATTTCATTACTGTAGATCTAGTAGTTGAAAAACGGGTATTTCTTTTATCAATAACACCGCAAAGGATTGCTTCTCTCCCCATTGGAAGAGATAAAATTTGTAAAATCCTTTTTTTAGCGAATTTGCATTCCACAAAATTAACATGCATACTAAATTTCATCACGGTAAGTAGTAGTTTAATAATGAAACATTTTTTTATAAAAAAAAGTCCCAGCAACCCCTCTCCCTCCAATAGGAATCAATTTTTGTAAAATGCATTCTTAGCGGATGTATATTCAACAACAACAAAAAAATGCCAATAAAATTTTAAGTATGCATTTCCAAAAGTGCAAAAACGGTAATATTTATATCTAATATCAACGTGAGGACTTCGAACCTCGACTGGTGCCTCAACAGTTCTTTTATAAAGGGTCTTTAGTAGCAACAGGACTCCAGGCCACAACTTGATAGAATCAACACTAGTCAAGAGTTCGACCCCGCTACTACCACTACAACGTAATGAATTTGAAATTCAAGTTTAAATGGTGTGCATACAATTATGTGAAAAAAGAAAAATTATATTATTCATAGAAAACAAAAACATTTATACTATTACAATTTTCGAAAAAATATGCTCACATTTTAATTTCCCTGTTTCAACGAGTTACATAAATTAAATTCATGATTTACATATATAAGATGAAGAATAAGTCAGATATAGACTAACAAATTCATAAAGAAAAATAAATAGCGATGATCTATTAAAAATAAATTCTTTAGGAAATGTAAAGTTCAGAACAAGTAATTTAATTTTACAATTTCCTTTCTTTCGAAATTTCTTATTTTACAGGGCACGTATACGTATATTTACTTAGTAAATTTTCGATCTTTCCCCTGAGGGAACATACAATATTCTTTAAAAAGCAAATAGAAATTACAGAAATCGCAGTTAAAAAAAGATTATAAAGTAAAAAGTCGTCAGAAAAAAATTTTTTTTTTTTTGCTTGCTATATAGTTTGTTCTTGAAGTCATATCTTTCGTTATGTATTATAATTTCTTTCCTATTTGTTTCATTAAATACCCTAAAATCATTTTTAAGAGTATCGTGAAACGCGCCTAACACAATATTTAAGTATTTACAATATTTTTATTTAAGAAAATATATAATACAGACGTTTAAATACACACACATTCATGGACAAAATTAAGATAACTTGTAAATAATAATTTGTCATATGATACAAAAAGTATTGGGCCAAAAATACTAATTCTGCCACCTAAGAACTATACGAATATTTAGAATAGTGTGAGAGAGTATTTTTTACGTCGAAGACTATTGGCGACGGACTCTTGATTCTGAACCTCGGAAGTGATGAGCTCATGCTCCTTCTCTGAATTTCAACGCCACGCCAACAGGAGGACTTTGAGCCTCGATTTAATGTGCATCTGCCTTTCTACGATGTGGATCTCCAAAGACACTAGAACTCATGACACGTAAGCCTCGAGTTCGTGACCATGACCTTTTAGGCTACCACGACCACATGTTTAAATTCGAATACGTAAGCATACTCGTGTATGCTTGTGGACATGTGACTATGAAAGGGGGAAAAGTGCCGAAGTTTATCGGCAAGGTCCTACGGGACAATCAACTTCTTGTAAGTGTTGGGTGAATTTTATACGCGTATTCGCTAACGTATGAAACAGAGAGCTGTCAACAGACAGGAAGCAGGCCAATCACAAACGCAGACAACTACAGAACTCAATGCAACGCTTTTCTTTGAAAGCTGACATCTCCGAGGCTTCGAAGATCGGGTACAGTCACCGATCTTAACATTTGAAAAATGTAATGATGGTTTTTCATATTACCAACGATATGAATAAGAGGTGTCCATGTCTGTACTCACAGTTTGTCCCTAACATCACGGTGCAGGACATACGATGATGTAGAATCCAAGCAGGACACGTACGTTCTGTTTGGTGCCTCCAGACATGGATAAGTTCATAATGATACTGTACGCAGAAAAGACAATATTATCCCTATTCAGTGTACAGTTTTGCCGTTGGGTACACCAATGCCGCGTTTTTCTATAAAAAGAAGCTGCAATAATGTTCAGAAGTAATCGTACTGTCCGTATAGTTACTTGTCGAGCTTCAAAGCCCATTTGCTAACTCAAGGTCTATGATGAGGCCATACTATTCTGAAAAACTCTTCAGGGCAAAATGTCTGTTCTTTAGAGAGTGGAAAAGTGAGAGATCCTTATGAACCCCATCAAATTCACATTCACGTGAGAGTCATTGGATTCCACCCAATGCGAGTAGCGACATCTTAAAATGATATACCACTTGATATATAGGCCAACCTAAGCCACAATCGAATACCGAAAAGTGTTGTTAATCTTTTATCTTACTTATACAAGGCATAACACTATCTTATCATAAACAATACTCAAATGCGTTATCCATCTGTAGATATCTTTTAATACAAAATTTGAGAGGTTGTTTCTTCCTCTTGTGTTTCGTTCGATTCCTCTTCAGTCCTAATTATTTGCATATTTCAGCATTTTCCTTTCATGTGAATTTGATGTTCGTACGATCCCTCCTTCATGGTGTTTAAGTTTTAATGATCTGCAGTTTTGTATATATGAGTGTTTTTGTGTGACGAGAGATCATTTATATGTCATATAATATAACTATCATTGTAACAAATTTTATTCGTGAATCTAACACTTTTGCTGACGTTATATGGTTATAAAGCCTCTTTTTGTACAGGAAGCGCTATTTATATTAATGAGGGTGACTAAAGTCAATTGAAGAGGGAAGCTGGGAATGGTGATTACTGTCATTATGAGATTAAGACGTTTACAGAAAAAAGTTTTTTGGAATCATCATAGTTCAAGGTAAGAAAAAATACTCGAGTTATTGAAGGACTCATCACTAATAGCCGATCCTCGGCAATAATATAAGAGCAAGTTTTATATTCTAGATATTTAAATTAGTATTTAAACTGACTTTTTCCACATAGTTCAGATCAATAAGAAAATCATAATGTATATATTTTAAGAAAATTTTTAATTTTTTGGTGAACCCTCACACTTTAGCGAGTGAGAGTCCGGGACATCATAAACAATTACAAGTAAAGCATAAATCTTTAAAGGAGATATTTTTTATTATTATCCTTAGCCTTTAAGTTTTTGCCACTTATATACCTTCATTGAACCACTAAAAGCAGAATGGTGTTGATTGGATAAATTTATATGTATAAAGCCGCTAATAAAGCCTTAACATGACTTTATTTATTTTTTTAATCAAAATAAATACAAAAAGAAGAATCTGACATATTTTCCTCGAAATTTAAAAACCACTTTTCGGCAATCGCAATTTTTCAAAAAGCCTTTAAATAATAGCCTTCATACAACAACCATCACTCAAATAATAAAGACCGGAAAAAAGAAACAATTTACATCTACTTATCTTTTCTAAAGGGATGTCAATATTTTAAACGATACGTAAGATACAAACTTTTTTTTATCAATTTTTTATTCGCCGTGTTGAATCGTTTGACAATTCTTGTCAAATGTTGTTGCTAGGCGACGCTGTGTGAAAACAAATAAAAAAAACATTTCCTTTTTTTTTCTTCCTGAAAATCTTTTGTAGCTTCTTTTCGCTTAAAAATTGTTCACTGGAAGAAATATTTTTTAAAAATATTTTTTCTGGCGACTATAGAATTATTTTGATACGAAATTTTTAAAATGTGATTCAAAGGAGTATGAAAGGAGAACTGATTTTTCCTCTAGGAAAATCATTTAAAATGAGAAAAGATGAGTAAAAAAATTTCACGTAATCAGCCTTTTTAAAAAAGAAATATACTAGCCTTTTTCGAAATTTGGATCAAAAATAGTGTTTTGGAATGGAGACAGATATTTTTTCGAGTTCTCTCTCTGCGAATTTAACCAATCAATAAAACCATTTCAATGGATTTGTATTTTCATATCTCTATCTTTTAATAAGATGAAACTTGAATACAAACACCAAATAAGTAAATTTAGCAACTTGAGCTAGTCAAATGTTGAATTGTAAAAGCAATTAAAAAATAAAACCTTTTTTTTACATTAGATATTCCTCAAATAACTCTTCACAATCATAACAATAACTATGGTTAAAACATTTTTGACAATGATTTTATAATTTCATATAATAGAGTTGATATTTTCTTACGCTTCTATGGGAAACAAATTTTAGTTTCAAAGCTAACAATACAACCTACATGCATTTACTAAATATAACCATCTAGGAAATTCAACTTTACACAAATAATAACCCTTCTAAAATAAATTTGATTATTTCAATTTCTTTACTGCCATTGTAAATGGTAGTATTGAAAGTTTAAATTTTAACTAGAAAGGAACCTTTAGTTTTGTTGTTGTTGTTATTGCTAATGCCACCTGTCTGACGTAGTCAGATCGAGGCCCACGAAATTCATCATGGCATCGGGCTATATTGTACGCCTGTCGTTAGCCGTAGCTTTGAGCACCATGCAGGTGACAGTACGATTTGGCTCGATTCCACCCCAATTTTGAGGGAGAACACCCTGGGAGTGGTCAGGGCCTCCCACATCTCTTCCCCTTCCACCAACTTCACGAGAGGACTTGCGGCTCGACGGCTATTTAGAGTACCCCCATACCGCGAAGGCACTATACATTTACAAACATCATGCCTTATCCGGGATTCGAACCCAGGCCCTACGGCATAGCAGTCAGCGTCGCTAACCTCTATACCGGATGGGCGACTTTTAGTTTTGTAATATATAATACAGAGCGGATTTTTTCAAATTTTATTTCATTGAATATTTTAATTTCCGTGAGTTGTTTGTGTTAATTTGCTTTTTTTCAATTCCTACTAATATAGCTCACTCTCCCTATATATATCTTGCTCAAATTTTCATTACTGGTTATTTACTGGTTAATTAATTACTGGTTTTTGACGTCGACTTAGATTCGTCTCCGTTGTTGTAACAATGTAACAGTTAAAACAATACCAAAAGTTGGCGTCAAGAACAGGTTTTTCAGCCAAATTAGCCAAACCGGGTGTGCATTGTTACAATAATACAGACAAATCATGCTCTTTTTATATTCCTACTATTAGTTTACTCTATCCCTATACATATCTTGTTCAAATTTTCAGTCGTTAATAAAATACTTTCTATTCATCCTTTCAAAGAAGAAATTGACTTAAATATTTATTCTTTATTTTACTTGTTTATTTGTTCCTTTTTTCCCAATTATAATACTGATCTTGTAATTTTACTTTCTTAAGATGATTGACTACGTTCTGAACCGTGATTTTGAAAAAGCGTACAAATGAATATATTTTTGATATTAAGAGTCAATTGAATTAAAATATACACATAAAATTGTTTTAAGAGTATTGTTTCAAGAAAAAAAAATTAATGCAATTTTTTGACAACAAAGGGCGGTTTTTCAAAGCATTCTACTTTTATGAAAAATGCTTCTATGTATATTACCGATGTTTTGTCAATATGTAGCTAAGACTTCTATTCACAGCCTGAACTAAGAGTTTTGAAACATATGGTTCAGAATTAGATTTGTCCATATTTTATTATATCAGAGTAGAGAAGTTTCAACAAAAAAATACTTGCTATTGTTTTAACGAATCGTAACTCTAAAAATAATGTGAATTTTTTTTTTTAAATCAACGTTCAGTTATGGTATAGAGGCGAGTTATATATATATATAGTCAAATTGTTTTTATTATCGAAGCACTTTTCATAAAGAGAGAATGTTTTGAAAAAATGTTACATTTAAATGATTTTTCGCTAGAAAACTGATACAAGATTATTATTGCATGTATATTTTATTTAAACAGACACTAAATACCAAAAACTTATTATTTATGTTTTTTTCAAAACCGTAGTCGTTTTTTCAGAACCGTAGGTGCCGAACGTAGTCATTTTTGCAAACTTCTAATTATCGTGCTCATGATGTTTTAAATTGAAAACAGTATAAATTCGTAAATTCAATTGTCAATGCAGCTCTATTACAAGGGTCTTTATATAACTCTTAAATAATTCTTTTTATTATTACTCTTAAATAAATTAAGAGAATTAAGCCTTGCTGGAAACAATTTCATTTCAATAGTTTTCTATAAGAGTAACCCTAACTTACACATACCCCATCATATACAAATCTATATAATTTAAAAATATAATTAAAACAGAAGTAATTAAACAGTCGTCAATATAAATCATTTAAAATCATTCAACCACAAATTAATCAGGAAATTATTATTACTCACCAAAGAACCCCTTAAGACCTCATCTCCAGCAATGCAGTGTGTCACAACTAAGACCCCAAATCCGTCTACCGACACGAACACTATCATTATCTCGGATCCCCAATCCAAATGGTACTTAATCAGACTAAGGTCTAATCCTCTGGACCCCTCAATAGAAGTACGTGGCGACCATTTTGCAGCCATGGCGTAATCGATTACAATTGGCTAATAGCTAGACAGCTTTGATCGAAACCTATTTTACCAGCGGCTGCTCCCGATGAAAGCTACGCCATGGCTTGTCTAATCTCTGTGTGAGATTGGAATCCACAGAAATGTGCATGTTATTCTTCCTTTTACGAGAAAAAAAGAACTATGGGTCAATTGTTTTTTATAATCATTATCATGGTTGAACCTACATGCTTCAAGCTGCGATATATGAATAATTAATTAATAATACATTTTTCCCTATATATACAAAGTTAAACGTGAATGCAATTATATTTGCAAAAGTTGGCTTTCTTCTTTCTCGCTTAACTATCGCATTTATTACTATAATTCTGAAGTACATTGCAAGAATTCTAACAAATGAATCTGCATGATATATACGTATAAGCAGTGTTTCTCAAACTTTCAATGTTTGCGACCCAATTTTAGAATGTAATTTTCATGGCACCCCCTTCCATGCAATAATAATGTATTTAATTCAATAATGTTTTGACGTTAAAGCTGCAATACGACTTAAGTTATAAACCGTACAAATTGTCAAGATAAGTAATAATTTTTGCATGTATTTTTTATATTACAAGCCCACACATAGGGCCACTAGTAATTATTAAACATTTTCTTAGCTTAGTATTGATGAATTAATGATCAAATACATTGTGCAGTACTGAATCATTTATATTATATCACTGTATAAATGTGTATTTGTTATTATCTCAGAATGTGTTTTGTTTTGATTTCATTTAGTAGTTAATAATATTTTTAAATCTTTTATTTTTAACTTTCCGACATGCTCGCGCCACCTGATAGGATTATCACACACCCTCAAGTGGTGTACCCCCCCCCCCTTTTGAGAAAGGCTGACGTATAAGTATTGTAAGCAATACATACAAAGGGAGATATATTTAAAGCTTTCCAATCCGGCTATGAGCATTTTAATATGAATTAATGTGAAACTCTAAGAAAAACTGAATATTGAAGATAATGATTTAATTTTCTGTAGAAAAACCAGGGCTCATGTGATCGCTTGTTTAGCAAATAGTACGCAGTACTTCGCTAATGGTTAAGTGTTTGAAAACAAACACTGCATAACTACTTTTTCCTTAAAATTATAATTCAAAGAAAATATCCAATTCTTATTAAAGATTTTACTTTACGATGGAAATTAGTATTCAATTTTTTTTCTTAATCGTATGTGACACATCTTACCCTTATCAACAAGTTAAAATTCATTTAAAATAAAAATTAAACAATAGCAATTCCTTTTCAATAAAAATTTTTGAATTCCATAAGGATTACAGAAAAATGTTAAATAAATGTGTTGTAAAAAATCTGGCTCGTTAGATATTTTCAATTTTGTTGTATAGAAACAATTTTTTTCATTTTCATTAACACATCATTGAACGAATGATGTGATGTGTATACAAAAGAACATCTAATATCAGTATAAATAATTAAAATTTTAAATTATAATAATTGAATTTTTATCAGAAATCTGAGCAATGTATACATATAATTGTGCAAACTAAAAAATATAATCGAATGATTCAATTCCAATAAATAGCTTTGCACAGAAACTTTTAAAGCATTTCAAATGTAAACTGAATTTTTTCTTATGAAGATTATTGATTACGCGTTCAATTTCTTGTTGTTTGTCAAAAGGAGAGAGAGAGAGAGACTCAAGAAATACAATAACAGACTTAGAATAAAATGGTGTACACCAATAAAAAAAAATATGAGTATCTTCAAGAAGGAGCAATAAATTTCTATTATCATTCTGACTTCATGGTTTCATCAATAATTTCTTTTTCAATTGTATTACTAAAAAAGATATCGAAGCTTAAGAATATACATGGAATTCAACATAATTTAAAAATATTTTTATTTATTCTATTATTTCATAAAAATAATTTAAAAAACCTTTCTTCAATATCTAACTTTTTTGTGATTTCGAAAAATAAGACGTTATAACAATTATCGAAATTAATATGTAAAAGATTTATTTTTATTTTTCTAATGGGCTGCCTATTGGAAAATAAGCCTTCGAAGACGCGACAAGTCCCCAAATGACAGAGCCCTTTCATTGTGGCGCTGTCTAGGGGCGGCTCTCGTTACTAAATATATGTAACAAATATTGAAGACAAAAGAAATTTAAAAAAAAAAACATTTTTATCGTGATTTTTTTAAAAGAGAAAATGATACAGTGTAAAGATTTAATGTAATTTTCATTTTTTTTTTTATTATCGTATTATTAATGTAATAAAACCACGTTTCTTTTTTTTTAAATTCGTAGTTAAACTTTATGGAACATTTTAATTGCATTATATTCAACGCCCGTTCTTTGCGTTGTTATATTATTGAATGATATATAAAGCGCGTTTCATTTTATTGGTGGCAAATGGTCAAATGCCAAATATTATGTAACCTGACTTGAATATCTATACGAATAATAAAAATATTTAGAGAATGAAATGCTCAAGCACTTCAAAAACATATATTTTTTAAAAGAACTCGAAATACCTAAAAATTCTCTCATAAATACTATAACAAAAAATAAAAAGGTACTTAATAAACCTTCGACCTATTTCTTCAAATCACAAGATGCGAAATGCCGCGATGTGTAATGAATAGAGGAAAATTATTCTCGCGCATGTTACAAAACAAACCGTCGTTGTCAAACCAATATCTCATATGCAAAAAATATAACTTTGAAGTTTGACATATTTTTATTTAACAATATTCTGGCTGATGCACATAGTATATTTTTTTAGTTACCATATACGTTTCATACGAAAATTTGGCTTGCAAACTAGTCTTAATAGTCAAAATGTTGAAATCTCCACATAGCAGGCACTAGTGTAGCTAGTCTCGATTGGGCTTTGTATCGAAGATTCCTTGGGGACCCTCTTTTGAGACCCTTAATAGTTTACTAATTTTTTCTTACTCGTGTTTGGGGCCCCTGTAGCTTGAGGGCCCCATATCATTGATATGACGGTAGCTGCGCCCTTGTGATCGCAGGTATTGGTTTGATAACGACGAAATACTATGACAGCAATTGGCAGTCATTTAAATTAGCGACGTCTTTTGATTTGGCGAAATTAGTCGTCGACGGTATAGCACGTAAGTACCAAATAAAAAAGTATAAAATATTGAGACAAAAGTATTTACAAGTAAATTTTTTTCCCTCACGTAATTAAAAAAGTCAATTATTTCATAACTGGAAATGTATGTGTTTTCAGATTTTAAAGGTATTTCTTATGTTCCTTTAAAGGGAAAAAATCCAGAGTTTTATGAAAATATTTTTGGTGCGTTATTTAAATTTCAACATTAAATATTCCATATATTCATTACATTACCATTTTTTTAAATAAAATTTGTACTAAATAATGCAGAGTTGTTAACCTAACATTTTGATTTATAATTATTCTAAACGTGACCAACGAACATTTCACAAGTTCGGGCGAGAAAAAAAATTAATAAACGCTATGAAAATGAATAATGGTACGTCCGAATGATGCAAAATCCATGTACTT
The DNA here is from genome assembly GCA_019973975.1 of Trichonephila clavata. Lineage (NCBI taxonomy): Eukaryota > Metazoa > Arthropoda > Arachnida > Araneae > Nephilidae > Trichonephila > Trichonephila clavata. The sequence goes on from BMAO01033043.1 coordinate 170,264, forward strand.
CACGAAAATCAGCAATAGTCACGACAAAAAGAAATTTCTTGAGAACTCTTACTCACGCAATAAAGCAATGGTCTAGATTCTGTTGCTGTGTTGCTACAAAAATAACTCTTGTTAATCATTAGAAGGGCAGTAGAACATAGCGGAAAAACAATGTAATCTTCTGTAGAAAAAAAAAGAGAACGACACAAATAAAAGTTTTAAGTTACACATAAAAAAGAAAAGTGAACGTAAATTGTATTTTAACGACTTTTCTTATCAATTTTAAGGGAAATGATAAGTATCATCAAAACAAGTTTCAAAATATTGTTGTTTTCAATTTTAACGTTCGTGTATTATGTTTTCATACAAATAAAACGGTTTTGAGATTTCAAAAAATATATTTTTACTATCGACATGGAATTTAAAATAAGGTAAAAGTAGGCTTTATGAAGATGTAATCGATGGTTGCCGTGTCTTAATATTGTACTTTTAAGAGAAAAACGCCTATTTGGTGTAAAGATTTGGTTGCCAGTGTTTGGGACAAGTAATTTCTTTTTTTTTTTTCAAATTTGGCTATTATTTCAGAACGATTTGGCGACATTTGACTAAGACAAAATTCTCGATTTTTCTCAACTATTCATGCGCATTTGATGATTCATCGTTCGACAATTGAAACATGTTCAAATTGAGTCAATGAATATAATTTCAGCTCTGAATGATTAAAGACCGCCCTCCTACGAATCCACTTGCGCCGCACCTAATAGTAGGAGTAGACAATCGAAAACTAGTTGCCAAGAGTGAAATCCACCTAAGCTAAAATCAGCTAAGAGATTTGTCCAAAGTTGAACTGTGAATAAAAGTTTTTGCTAGTAAAAAATTCGTATAATTTTTTAAATGAATATTTTTGCAGTTTGCCAAGACGGCGGTGGCTGTTTTATTTATCTTCAGTAAATCTGATAGTTCAAAATAGCCCCACGCTAAAGAATGTTACTTGGATATTTTGTAGCATTTTATAATTCATATATTGATTGATCTAGTATAATTAAGTGAGAATATCTCTCACTATTTCCAAATTTATATAAATTGGTATCTATTGTGTAATTCAGTATTAGCTATACCGAAACAGGACCTTATTTTAAAAAAAACACAGCTAAGATATACAGATCTAAACGACGCTCAATAGCATCAAAAGGTTTCAGAACTATTTCAAATGCAACAAAAATAAAAAAATAAAAAAGTTTCATTATTTCAATAATATAGTACATAGAAGAGAAATGTTTCAAAAAAGCTGATAAAAGCGAGTATAAAAAGTTTCTTCATTGTGAAACAAATATTTCATTATATATATATATAAATTATTAATTCTTATTTCATTTTAACTTCCTAGCAGATTATGCAATGGATGCTGGTTTTTCTTATTACAAACATTTACTATTCACCATGTACCACAAAGTACACACAGGTTTACAAAAAATATGAAGCACATAACAAAAGGAATAAAAAAACAAGAAAATATAAAATGTATGAAAGAATTACAATTATTTGCGATGAACTCTTACAAATATAGTCAAAGGCACTTCTGTCGGAAAAAATAGGGGAAATATGGAGGTCAATTAATATATATTAATATTTATAATTAATATTTAAGTGTCATTCTTCAAAGAACGATATTTGGGGAACTGCTAATTTGAGTAATTTTTTCAGATTTAGTACATTAACTTCTCGCCATTTTTGCCAGAATGTTTTACAGAACATGATAAGTAATTTTTCTTAATATCTTGCAATTTGTAGAACTTAGTGATCAATCCGTAAAATTTTAATAATTCTCATAAATTTCGAGGGTTTTGTTTGATACTATTCTAAAGTGTATCCCAAACAGCAAAAACGGTTTTCTTTTTCTAAATGTTTTTCCTCTAAATTTTGAAACTATAATGGCTTATTTATAAATTTTCAAACATATAAAAATTATTTTAAAAATTGGGTGGAAGGTTATCAGATAGAAATCTTTTTGTTTGGCAATTATAATTTGTCAACGTTACTTGACTACAGCAATTTTTCAGAGGAATAATTATAAATAGAACTGATATTGCGTTGAGAAATTAACAATATTTATAACGAACGAATACAGTTTAGCTTCATGCGGAAAAAAATTCGTTTGATGTATTTAAATCTATAGATTCGAAATGTAAGCGAAAATGGATAAATTACGCAAACTGAAAAAAAGAGTGCCATTAATTCTCAAAATTAATTTATTTACATGATATTATTATGTAACATTCCTTTATGAAACAATTTCTTCTTTATGTACCTTACATTACTTTTGGTAAATGCCATTAAATATCCCCTGAGAATATTTTTTGTTTTGAGTCAAAGATTGGAAGAACGTATTGTATATTGTAGGTGACAAGAGACAAAATTCTATCCCTTCTTCTACGAATATTTATTGTGTCTCTTGGGAGCATTTAGTTTCGGACATTTATAGCTTCTAGACAATGGTCAAGCTTCCTCACTGAGGATAATAAAGAATATTAGCTTTAAATCACGGAGATAATTCTAGACGACAAATCTTGTATATCGACTGGAAAAAGTGTCTCTGTTATAAACCCAGTAGAGTAATTAATGAATGGTGTGCAAAATACGAACAAAAAAAGAAATGTATTAAATAATCAAACTTAATACTTTATGACATATTTTATGGATATGGCAACGTATTAAGAACATCAAATGAAAAACTTGGCTTAAGATTCCTCATTTTAGTCACGTAAACAAACTTATTTTTCCGTTTCTATGGTAACGGTAAATATGACTAAAATGTTTTGATGAACCAATTGTTTTATGTTTAGTTTAGTAAAATGGTATTGGACAAGATAGAGAGGAAATTTTATTATGATTACTTCTGTGGAATCGAACTTTTTACAGAGAATCTTCATATCGTGGAATAACTTTCAAACCAAAAATTAACTATGAAGACATAAAATGTGAACTGTATACCTGTATTACAATATATAGCAGCGAATTTATTCCATGATTTTTAATTATTACTTAAATACAAGAAAGGAAACTGTAAAAAGGAGATATTTTGAGATTCTAATAACTTTTTACTGAACCACAGTCTTAGATTTATAAAGATTACGTTTTAAAAAATGATGTTACACGTTATATATAGATGTTACTGTTAAAGTGTATAATTCAGTTATTTTATAGAATAACTAGATATTTGATGAAATAACTAGATAAGAGTCAGTTAAAAAGTATATAATAGATGAAAAATTTCATACTTTACCTAATTATTCTAAAAAATTAATGGTTATTCTATGAAACAGCTAATGAGATAGTTTATTTTTCACTTTAACAGTATATCTCAAAGTTATTTTATATATTAATTGGTTATAAATATAGATACAATCTCTCGAAAAATGCATTCTATCCCTTTTGCGGATGATTAATTGATAAATAATAAGAAAAAGCAGATCATAGAAATTATTATTGCTCATATTGCTAACTTAAGAAGGAAAAAAGAATATGTTGCATAGGGAAGGAAAAAAAGAATATGTTGCACACACAGAAATAAATATATTTTCATATTATCAAAAAAAAAATGTTGCTTCATGAAAACACTGTGTTAAGTTTATCAAGCAAAATTGAAAGATAATATTAATTTAAAGTTTATGAAATACCTTTACTTTACTTTTCATTATTTATTCAAACATGGATTTCTGAGATGAATTGCAATTCAAAATCGATTAAAAGTAGCTAGAACCAGTTCAAAGAATTTTCGAGAGTCGTATTTCATACCTTAACGATCAAGTAATTGTTATTCTGTATGATACATAGTTAAATGATAGAATTCAAAAATTGTATATACTTTAACTGACTTGTCTAGTTATTTCATGAAAATTACCTAGTTATTCAATGAAATAACGGATTTCTCACGTTAACATAGATATTGAATTAGAAAGTGAATTATAGGATTTATTCAGAAGTGCTCATATGTATTGAGAAACAATTCTCTGTTTATTACGTGGTTTTAAAAGTTGCCCTGTTTACGCAAAGCTAGTTTATTTAAAGAAAGGTTCTGCTTTATAGTAACTGTCTCTAAGCATTAAAATATTAAATTTTTAGATAGTCCATTTAACATTCAAAATAGCAATATCAAGAATCAAACTTTAAAAAAAATATAAAGATGTTTATCAAACCTGCCCTTAGCATTTAGAATACGGGGTTGGGAGTAGTGTGCTCTGAATTAATTACTAATCCTTGAGATAAAATAAAAATAGTAACACTTAAATTATTTAAAAAATAGAAAGAACAATTTATAAACCTAAATAATTACTTAGAATTAAGAAACAAACAGCTGCTTTTGTTTTTGCATTCATTTAATATTCTTTCCTAATAAACTTCTGCTTTTAGAAAATACAAAGGAAAAAAGATAAAATTTCCCCGTCGATAAATACTTAATATTTCATTCATTCAATTGCTTGGGAGTTCTACAAAAAAAAAAAAAAAAAAGAAAAAAAGGAAATCAGGAGAAAGACTGGAAGTCGTGTTTTAGTATAAACAAACTGCATTATTTACCAGTAAACAACTCAAACTCATTAAAAACTTTTAACATCTATAAAAAAGACCGATGAACAACATTTTTTCTATTTAAAATTTTTCAAATTCAACGATATATATTCTGATTAAAATACTTTGAGCTGGATCAAAATACCGAAAAAAATTCACAACATATCAATTAAAATTATCGAATTTATTACAAATGCTCTTTCTCTGTCAAAGAGAGCCCGAAATGAATGAATTAAAAATTAGACACAGTAGTCTGAAAATTCGGCCTAATGTGGCTGAAATGTGACCTTATTGCGTACCTGAATTTATTTTTAATTTTGAAATTTTGCTCATATGTATTTTCGAGATACATTCATGTCAACTACATACGTCTCCAAAATCAAAATCTGTCTTCTAACTGATGATTTTCTATTTAATATATTTATAAACATTGAAATATTCTACCTTTTTAAAATGCCTTTTATTGTGACAGCAAAGAAAAAAGAAATTGCTTTGCAAAATTTTTGCAGCAGATACTTCCATAACAATTTATGATAAAATTAAGTTGAATCTCATGACTTTTCGTGGTGATGTATATTGGCTTTATTACTCCCTTTTTTTCGAGCATTAAGAGCTGCCTTTTTGGGGGGAAAACAGTTGCAGTAGGTTGCATGCCCGCTTCTTAAGCCTAAGATTACGGGTTCGATTCTGGCTGGAGTCAATAGATTTTCTGGATGTAAAAATAGTAGGCATGCATCTCATATGATTATGTGGGACGTAAAAGATCCCTTGAGTATCAATTTGGCTCTGGTACTCTCGGAAGAGTTAAATCACGGCAATATTTAGCAATTTTTATGATGGTGCTATGGATTGGTATAGTAAACTTAGCAGACCTAGTACATTCCACAGGAGCTGTTGTCACGTTTTAGTTTGACGCCATTTTCCACCCCAGAGGGATGCACCTGAACTCTGACGATGGGAACTTTGTTCTCGGAATTTAATTTTGCCTATAGCACCCAAGCCAAATAGTTACTCAAGGAATTTTTTACATACGACATGGACACTGTCGATTTCCTGCATCATGAAAATATTCCGACTTGGGATGTGGTCGACTCGCAACCTTTGGTGCAGAAGGCCAGCGACAAAACAACCACGCCACCCAGCCGGCAAAATTTAGCATTCGACGTTTAAATTCAAAATTAATTCAAATGGCCAAATTTGGTAACGAGACCGCAACTAGATGATGCCATCATGAAATCGTTTTCACATTTGGGGACTGATGCCATGTTTGCAAAAGCTGTTGCTAAAATGCAGTGCCATTAGAAAAATAACTTTTCAAAAAATATATATATTATTGTACTCTTAAAGCCGAAATGAAAGTAGTAACTACTTTTAGAAAAAGAAATACGTGAATATAATGATATCACCTACAACGAGCCGTTCTAGTAGTTGAATGATAAGCAAGAAGCAATCTGGTGATTCATATCAGTCGCTGACTCAATGAAATTAGCTTTTCGGTGACACATCATCAGTCGAGTGATAGGTTACAGTTTTTTGCTGAATTATTACATTGATTATTTGATCACACTTTCTGGTCACGTATATTCTGTGATCTCTCCTTTCCAGTTAACCAAGAATGTTAAAATGGGTTTAACTCATAACGGTCACATGATAAATGTAATCACGTGTTCTCCACTGAATTCCAAACAGACATTCAACCTGTTTTGATGTTTTACTTGTAAAATTTGGATACTATCAATTTGATAATAGAATATAAGTGTTCAAATGTTAGGATTCTCTTCAAAAAAATTTCTAATTTAAAAAATAAATTCTTAAATTATACGTGCATTTTTAAGTCAGGTGCATTTTGTTTAACTATGTGCATTATTATTGTTGACAAATATGTACTTTTTGCATGAAAGTTTCTGTAAAAAGCAAACGTTGCAGCAGTAAAGCGCATTAGCTGATTGGACGGAAACACGTGATTGCATTTATCAAATGATTATGACGTCATATGAATATAGCTCATTGTAATAGCATAAAGAGCGAGATACGTATGATTAAATAAAAAGAGAAATTTACTGAATCAAGAATTTAATGTTTAATACGAAAAGAAAAACTCAATTATTTTCAGCATTCCACAGTTAAATTCCTCATAAACAATTTTGGAATATATTCTATTATTATATAACGAAATAACTTTTTAGTTCATTATTTGACTACTGACTATTTGTCTATACTGATTATTATTACTATGGTTATTTCCCAACTGGGGTCCACAAGAAAAATTTTAGCTTTTGGTTGGGGGCTTCTAGTATAAACCAAGATTTTCATAAAATATATTTTAATACTAAAATAACAAAAAACTTAAAGAGATCCAAATAGAAGTTTTTCGCATCTCTGAAGCCATCTTTCGTTAACGGAAAAGAAAATTTATGTTCATAGAAATTTCCCAAAGTCATTATTTTAGTCAATAACTTATCTAGCAATTTGTATTAGAAATTGAATAATGTATTTTATATAATACATGTTATTCACTTCCATATTGTTATATTGTAAACTCCTATCAGAGAAATTAAAATGTATATATTCTAGTTGTCTTTTTTCCATTATTTCTTTACATAAATTCATATTTTGTGTATGGTATGTATACGTGTGTGTATGGTGTATATATGTGAGTGTATGGTGTATATGTGTATAATGTGTATATGTGCATAATGTATGTATGGTGTTTATGTGTGTATAATGCGCATATGTGCGTGTGTAGCATGTGTGTGTATGACCGTGTATGAGTGTGTGTATGATGTGCGTGTATGTTGCATGCGTGCGTAAGCATGTATGTGTGTAAATATGAGTATGTATGTGTGTGTGAATATGAGTATGTATGTGTGTGTGAATATGAGTATGTATGTGTGTGTGAATATGAGTATGTATGTGTGTGTGAATATGAGTATGTATGTGTGTGAATATGAGTATGTATGTATATGAACATGAGTATGCATATATATGAACATGAGTATGCATATGTATATGAATATGAGTATGTATGTATATGAACATGAGTATGTATGTATATGAACATGAGTATGTATGTATATGAACATGAGTATGTATGTATATGAACATGAGTATGTATGTATATGAACATGAGTATGTATGTATATGAACATGAGTATGTATGTATATGAACATGAGTATGTATGTATATGAACACGAGTATGCATGTGTGTATGTATATGAATATGAGTATGTGTGTACATATATGAATGTGTGTCTGTCTGCGTGCGTGCGTGAAAGTAACAAAAATCTAACATCTCTTGAGTCCCCTCCTCCCAATAATCTATTTTACATACTGACAAATATTATTAAAATTTCAACAGTATTTTCAATATATGTAAGGATATTTCAACATATTGATAAATTCTTTTATCAAAGATATATATTAAGATACATTCCATTCTTTTAATTTTGTTACACTTTTTCATACCATAAATTCAACGTAATATATCAAGTTATATTTTTATTGAGAAAAAAAATTACGAGTATTTGGAAACTTTTTTCCAATTTAATAGCTTGGCATTATAATTTAATAATTCATTCGTTCCCGTGTCCATCATCACAATTAATATCGAAATATCCCGTTGTGTAGCGAGATTATTTACACAGTTATAATTAATTATTATAAGGCTAGACTAATTTCTAAGTATAATTTAAATTAATTATATGATTCATTTATAATTCGTTATTTCGTAGTAGGTTATGTAACATCATTTAGAAAACCGAATTAAAATTTTTAAATCGTGTTACCATTGAAATTCCTTTAAATATTGCTTTAAATTTTCCATCATCTTAAGAACTTAAAAGCTAAGTTCTACTTAATTAAGAGCTGGAATAACGATGGAAATAAAAAGATTTAGCTATTTTTGGAAGAATAAAGAAATGGCTTGAGTGAATATGTAACAAAGATGTAATATATAAAGGAAGATATAATTTTTATGATATATTAAGAAAGAGTGCATAAAGTATATCTTCATATGATTAATATTTAATGCAGCATATACATAGTAAAAAAAAGCAATAGAATTTTAAATTAACATAAATGAGTTAATTTTTCTTTCTGAGATAAATCTGTTAAAACTTTTCACTAGCCATTGGAATGGGAATAAAAGCGAACATAAAAGTTATCGTAATTTTTTTTTAACTAAGAGCTTTCAAATTCCGTGGCATTGTAGAAAACTATATCAAAATAATTTAGGGTAAAAATATTTTATTCGAATTTTGGACCGATTTTTATCAACTGAATATTTTTCCTTAAAATTTTCTATTAAATTTCTTAAAATTGTATCCCATTCAAGCTGTAAAAGCTTTTGGCGAGTGACCAAACTTGTGTGAGGTCTCGTGTTGTCTTGGTGAAACACTACACCTTTCCTGTTGATTAGTTCTGACCTTTTCTATTGAAGTGCATCATTCAGTTTGTCCAGCTGATGATAGTAGATTTCCAAATTAATCGTTGTGTTATCCGGTAAAAGCTAAAAAAAAAACCCGATTCCTATAAAATCCCACCAGACAGCATCACCCTTTTTTGGTGAATATCGGCTTTGGAGATGGTTTGAGCCGGTTCATCTTTTTTGCTCCATGACCTCTGAAGTTTGACGTTGTTGTATACAACCCATTTTTCGTCCTCAGTGATGCGCTTCAAAAACGGGTCATTTTCGTGACGTTTGAGTAGCGAATCGCGGACGTCAATGCGGCGACACAGATTTCTCTCTGTGAGAACATGGGGAACCCATACATCGAGTTTCGAGGATAATCCCAGGCCTTTCAAGTGATCATAAACTGTTGAATTTGATAAATTTAACCTCAATCCGATCTCACGTGTTGTTATTCGCCGGTTCGCATCAACTAAGGCCTTTATCGCGTCTTTATCAGCTTCAACATGTCTTCCCGAACGTGGTGCATCTTCGACATCAAAATTGCCGGATCGAAATTTAGCGAACCAGTTCTGGCACTGGCGTGCTGTCAACACACCTTCTCCATACACATCGGTCAATTTCTTTCTGGCTTGAACAGCATTTTTACCTTTTCTGTAGTAAAACAGTAAGATATGTCGAAAATGCTGCTTATCGCTCTCCATATTTAAAAGGGCACCAACCAAAAACTACTGCGTAGAATTAATTGGAATTTTTCACACATAAGCCTTGCTATATGAGCTCTCAAAGCATATAAAAATTATACGGCTTAAATGTGAAGTTGGATGCAAAAATATACAATTAAATCCTTTGTCGGGAAAAAACAAAATTACTTTCCGAACAACCCAATACAATACGACTTTAACTCGAGGAGCCGCCGGCGTATATAAACGTCTCGCTCAGCCAGTGTGTAAATTGCCCCGGACGTATATATTCGTCTTTCCGAAATACGATCCTTTCTGTTCAATGCTAACCCTAAAATTATTTCGAAGGCTTTAGAATGCAACAAATGACCTTGACAGTGTCTGCGAAGGATTTACTTATTTCAGAGGATTTGCTTATTTTTCCCTTACTCGTCCCCCTTAATACACCCTTATACGCGTGCATGCAAATAAAACGGTGGCATTGGGGAGCGAATTGCGTAACTTTTAATCGGCAGTTAAGGGATTGATTATAAACCGTACAAATTATCAAGATAAGTGTTAACTTTTGCATATAATTTTATATATGACAAATCCGTATGGTCACTGGTAATTGTTAAATTTGTTCTTAATTTTGTTGAATTAATTGTAAAATGCCATGTCCAGTACTGATATATTTGTAATCAGTGTAAATGTTTTTTTAAAATTTTTTTATTATGTTAGAATGTATTTTGTTTACTTTCAACAAATTAATAATTTTTAAAAATAATCTTTTGTTTTCAACTTTTCAATATACTCACTCCCCTTTCTAGGGTTTACACGCCCCTCTGGGGGGAGCCCTATAGTTTGAGAAACACTGGCCTAAAGGCAAAAGCAAACAGCCCTCTTTTTGGAGTTGCTCGTTTACTCGCCTTTTAATCGAAGACCAATATCTCGAAATAGAAGAAATGCAACAGACAATCCCCAGCCACTATTAGTTACATCTCTCCATTAAGCAGGCGATAAAGGCAATCGGGGCCTCAAAGAGATGGGGTACGTGACACTGGAATGAGGGGCACAGCCTCTTGCTCACCCCTCCCAAGAATGATCAAATGACAACAAGCGTTTGAAGGGCGTGAAACTTCCTCCCCTGCAATTCCACGGTCGGGATGGACAGAATCGATTTTTGGTGGAGGTTTGCAATAACGTCTGCGTTAAGTCAGTGAATGAACGCAGTTTGAAAGCTTCATTTATGGGCATAAAAGGCTGAGGAAGGTTTGCTGGAGCCCTGGCGGCTGTATTTAAGGTAACATGTAAATAGCTCCTGTGCTTCTTAGTTTGCAAAAGAAATGATTGAATTTGCAAGGTTTTTTGTTCATGACATCGTAATAAGGCTTGGAATATTTTTCTTGGGTAGTAAAGATGAAAATTTTTAAGAAAACCAAATTTGCTTTTGTCTAAAATTGTGCTTTAAAATGTTTACAAAAAACGTCTCCAAATTAATCAGTTCAGAAAACTTTCAACTATTAAAAAGAACTTTCCATGATCTCATAAAGAAAACTTTCAATCCTTATTTGAACAAAACATCTTTCTTGGTTAAAATTCATGAAAATTTTTATACACTGTAGCTTTTTTAGTTAGATTTGATCCATTTGGGTTGGACAAAATAATAATTTAAAATCTGAGTTTGGATTGTTGTAATAAACTCTTGGTTGTCTAGTTGAATTAAAAAACTTTTTAAAATATTAATTTTAATATTTTTACGTTTTGTACAATGATGGAGGCAATATATTCGAAATAGCTTTATGACACAGATCAGTTGGAAATAATGCTATGCCTCCTAGATTTTAAGAAAATTTAAAGTAGCTCCAAGAAATACATGGTAAGGTAACATGTATACGATGAATTTATGTAATGATTCTCTATTTAAATTTTCTTTCGCGGGGGATTTTTTTTAATTTAAGATATAGTCTTCAAAGTTCCAAGACTCTCAAGTGATAATTCATTTAGTTTACCCGTATGGAACGGGAAATATTCTTTTAAACTCAACTTTATCTCCTCAAAAACTGCCGCACTGACACATTTCCAAAAGAGATGATGCCGATGATTAACCACCAATTTTAACCAATCAGTACATTAAATACCAGAAATCATAAGACTATCGAAAACTCTCTAGGTGTTTCGGTGGTGAAAGATGTAAAAGCCGAGATCTCTGGAATGTAAGGAAGATCACTTTTGTCTCCTATTATCAGTTCGTGTGTTGCTGCGTTTCGTTTTATCGCTTTATGTATAAAAATCAATTAAAGGTAAAACTAAAATCAGAAAATGTCACCCATTATAATCGACTGCTACCAGATAAAGATATCCCAGTAACAAGTTTGTTTCCAGTGAAATCGTCACATATATAAAAATTGATATGCATTGAATTTAAATATAAAATATGTGACAAAGACCATACTGAAGAAAGCAATCGAATATTCTTGCAAACTCCTCATTAAGACCACATGGAAACCCATGGACCCAGAAGTCAACGATATATAATGATAGTTCATATTGTAGCATGTTCTCACGCGTGTTTTCTCTAAACAAACCCCTTAGGACTTTCCAAACTTTGCTTTAGAAGGAACCGTGATATATGTAAAAAGGCATATGCAAATAGGCATTGTGACGTTTCTGAAAATATCAATATGTGACGTCCTTCTACTAACCCTCTTATGAAATTGTTGGGCTATCAATCACAACCAACCCTTTTGGAAGAAGAAACCGTGATATGCAGATTAGATCAGTTATATATAGTATAGGTTTCGAGTTAGATAGAAGAGGAGAATAGATGAATAGACGGAGTTGCCTGGAGATTGAAATATTGAGAAGCTGACGGTAAGGAAAGATATCTACCGATCAGATATTAGTTATATTGATAGCGCGTTTCGGGCTTTAAATTACTAAAGATATTTAAGTGACGATTGGTCAGATAACAACATTGTAAATTAAATATTAGAGTAGTGGATTGATCCATAAAAGCTGGATCAATTGATTCGAAGTTTTCTCAGAATTCGCGCCTCTAGTAGCAAAAATCCCTCTTCTCTTTCTGGGAACATCTCATTTTAATACTTGAATTGTGTCTGTGATAATTAGTGTGCTTAATAAATAGTTGAAAATTATTATGACGAGTCGTCCTTCACTTACCCACACCTCTAGCCTGGTCCGAGGGTAGGTTTAGGGTGTTACAATTAATCTCAAAATCAAACTGACTTTGGTAGAGTGAGGGTTTATTAATGTTGGTATAAGGCAGTATGAGGTCTATTGGCGACGAACCTCGTAATTTTGAACCTCGGTCAAGTGGCGAGGACGGCACCTGAACTGGAACCCTTCTCTGCATACTATCACCCCATACCAAAAGGAAGACTTTGAGCCTTCCACAGATTTAAAGTGCATCGCACCCTTCACACAGCGGGTCTTCAGTGGCATTAGGGATAGAACTCAAGACACAGAGTCATGAGTTCACGACCTTGACCCCCAACAAACTGACTTAGGAAAGGGATCTTGACAAATTATACTTGTGCCTCCTTCAAACTCAGCTGCATGGAAGGCTTCAATTAAAGAGAGAGAGAGGGAGAAATAAGAGTATAATTTATATTTCGTTAGAGTTATTAGGCGATGCACTCCACGCGCATTCATTGATATTTTGATAAAAAGAAATAAACGTATATATAATACTTCTATTATCCTAAAAAAGATTTTGGATACAAACTGTACAAAAAAACAAACACACAAAAATTCCATCTGCAAAATCTATGAAATTAAAATAATTCAATACGTCCTAGGCTTTATTAACGAGATACGCGAGGATAAAAAATTAATTTAATATATTTTGCGAAAAAAGATAAGATCACAAAATGAAAGCTTTAGCAAGCGAAATTAATGACTTCCACTGAATAGAGATAAATTAACTACTATAGACTTTAAATTTGTCATTTGTCAACCTGAAGAAAATTACTAGACTTTGATGAAAAATAAGTTTAAGACAAGATAAGAAGTAATATATTTTATCACATTTTTAAAATAAGAATATAAAAGAGTTAAGCAGTTAAAAATATATGTTTTCAGTCGCATTAATCACTTAACGGGTTTGCCCGTATACTGTACAGGCACTGAAGGCACTGAAGCTTCCTTCTTTTGATCTTTGATTTGCATGTATTTTTATTTCTTATAGTGAGATTATCAGTGCTATATATTGTTTTTAACAGATGTACCGTAAAATACGGCGTATGATGCGCACCTTCTTTTTTACGAAGGAACCTGCAAAAAACCCCTTATGTTTTGAAGTCTTTTATGCGAGGTGTTATTCCAAACTTCAGAAAGAAATAGTATACATTTTTGAAATACAACTCCTTAAGTTCTTAAGGAATGTTATTCCTTTTAAATAAATAGTACTTCGTTCTATGTAAAAGTCTAGTTTTTCTCTGTACTCGTCTTTTTTTATTTTTAAGGTATCCGTACACCTTTCAAAACGTCATTTTCGCCAAAATTTTCGATTTTTGAATTTTGATTTTATTTTAAAACTTGAACTTTTTTCTTTAAAATGGTGCTTAAATTTTGTTTCTATCTAATTTAGAACTTAAGTTATGGGGATTTGAATTTTACTCGGTAACTACTTTTTGAAACCGGAAGTACAAGTCTACATTCCGGAAGTTGAAAAAAATGTTTGTTTACATTTTTATTTTACAAAGTATCGCTTAAATATGCAATAGTAGAAAATTTATACACTTTAAAATATGAATTTGAGTTTTCAGAATCTTCGAAAATATAATTGGCAACAGATTTTTACTAATATTTTTATCCAGAATCTGGCAGGAAAAGAGAGTGTTATTGTTTATTTGCATTTGCTTACGATTGCGCAGCACTTGAAAAGTTTCTGTTAAATCCTTTTTTATTGCTGAAATTTTTTTTTTCATTTAAAATGGGAAACTTAAAACGCAGAATTAGTGCAAAGAGAAAACGACAATATCGTGGTAATGGATCTACTAATAAAGATTCCAAAATTTGTAGCTCAACATCCCCCCAACGCCAGTTCTTCAAAGATCAAAATGCCTACTGTTTTTGATGAAGAAATGGCAATGAGCATAAAACACTTACTGGAAATAGAATTATAGATATTGATGTCCTCTTAAATGTTTTTTTTACAACTTTGTTGCCCAAGATGTCGAAAAATAAAAATCTGTCTGGTAAAGGCGAACTCACCGACTCTTTTATTGAACGATTGCAAAACTATTATGGGATTGCTGTTCGTAGCAATGTTGGAAACCTCACCGGTCTTCAACAAAATGTTATTGTGGCCTTGTTTCATTGATCATCAAGTGCCAAGAAACCCATGCATGGACAGTGTCCCATCGGAAAAGATAGTTGGTGCTACTACCAGCGAGCACTATCTTGTGGCCAAAAGCCATAAGAAAATATAAAGGTTTATCTAATGAAGTCTTAAACATGATTAAGTCTACCATATTTAAAATTATGTACCAAAGAACTACTAACTAAATGTCCGCATGGCAAAACGCAAAACTCAAATGAGTGTTTTAATGGCATTATATGGCAGAGAGTACCGAAAGAAGTTTTCGTGTGCCTCAAAACTTTAAAATCTGATGCATTGGATGCTGTTATACAATATAATGATGGGTACAAGGGTTGTGTTGACATTTTTAAAAAACTTAATATAACTCCTGGTTATTTTTCTTTAAAATCGTACAAACATCTTGACGTTAATAGAATTAACGATGCAGAACGTCATTCAACACCAAATGTAAAGCAGCGTAGAAAAATTTAAAAAGCAACCAGGGGGAAAAAATCAATGTTTTAGAGAGTAAAGAGGGTGTTATTTATAAATCAGGGGCATTTTAAGTATATCTAATTGTGTTTAATATTAAAAATTGCAGTTTAATGTTTATTTCTGATTTATCTCAAAATGCATTTTTTTAACGTATTGGCATCTGACAACGCAAATATCAGAAAAAGTTGTGAACCAAATTAGTTTAAATTTTACAAGTACGTTTATTTTATAGATTTAAAGAACCCCTACCATTTCCATGATTATAGAGTTGATTTGGTTTTAGTAACTAAGGTGTATATCATGTGTCTCGTAATTATTTTTTAGTGATTTTTCAATGTTCTTTTACTCGAACCTTGATAAAAATTGTAATAATTTGATTATCATTAGGAAAATAGTACCAGCCCCAAAAAATGTTATGATGATCAACATCAAATTTACAGAAAAGTGATTTTTGTTTTTGCATTTGAGTTGTTGTTGTTGTTGTCGTGTCCTTCCCGCAGGGAAGGAATGCATTTCATTTGAGTTATGTGCGTTATTCTAACAATGAATTTAATTACCAATTTTCACTATGTTTTTCTCTCTAAAAATTTTTTTTGTGCTATAAGTAAAATATTAAATGTATTTTTCATAGTTTTAAGTTATGTTTCATCAGTAAAAAATATTTTAATAGCAAATATTACAGTTTTTAAAAAAATTTCTTCGAAGGTGTACAGATACCTTAAAGCTCTCGTTTTTATACCCGGCGTATTACGCGCAAACTTCCATCTTATTTTTTGTGTTAAAAGTGCGTGTTATACGCCGGATTTCACGACAGTTTGTTCATGACACTAAAATGCTTTTTATCCTGTATTTTCTTAGCGGTGAAAATGAAAATTTTCCGTTGAAGGCAGGAATTTAGATTCTTGAAAATTTTCGAGAAGGAACAGGGATTGGTAAAACTATTTGTAGTTTGTTGCTTGAGAAGAAATGAAAATTGAAAGATAATCCAAAATGCAATACTATCCCTCTCCCCATTGTCCCCATTGCAATGTAAGACTTTATATCACACCATGCTTCAAATTGTATGTGCATATGCACACACAAGACCCACAATTGTTTAAAAAAAGGTACGAAGAGGATTTTTTTTTGTAAATATGAGTGAATTTTTTTAATATATATGAAGCATTCGTAGCATGCTGAGTGTATTAAAAAGCAAACATTTAGGGGTTTTATAAAATAAAAAAAGTTAAAAAGTAAAAAATAGTGCGGGAAATTAAAATAAAATTCTTTCTTTACCTCATTCTATTAAGTATTATGCTTAGTTTGTACGCAATAAAAAATTGTGCTTTTATTTAAAAACATTTTGGTTAAAAAAAAATTTAAAAAAACTGTCAGGTTAAGGATGCAAAATGTGCACATTATTTATACTTATGCATTTGTTAAATATAATAATCTTATATATTAATATTTATATATTTGTTTGGGGCGTATACAAATCTAACCGTTGATCGTACGTTCCAAAACTTAGCAGGAGAGAGAGAGAGAGAGAAGCTTCGCTAATGTTTAAAAGGAGCCGTAAGAGCATATTTTAGTGAAAAAAAAGTTTTTACTAAATTCCCCCTTGTTCAAAAAAGAGTGTGTGTGTATAAACGTGCGAAGTCATCAAATACCATAATACGCAGACAATAGTGAAAAACCGTTCCCGCTCATCTGATTAAAAACGATTAAAACATTTGACGACACTTTCGATTTGGCAAAGTTTGAGAAAGAATTTTGCGGAAATAGGCTTCCAATGGGAAAGTTTCTTTATAGATTAAAAAAATCCCGTTTTTGAACTATTTGACCAATAGACTTAAAATTTGGCAAGCATATGTCTTTTTTTCAGTACAGATCCGCTAAGAACGGCTTGCCTCCCAAGGGATTTTGAGGGTGTAAAAGTTTCGCTTTAAAAATTCGACCCCGTTCTTTATAAAACGAGAGATGATGGTTAAAAAATGTTTTTGAATATAATCGAAAACTTAATACAAAGACTAATACTAAAACTTAATATTAATTAGCTAATACATAATTGGGAGCTCGTCTAAATCAATCTGAAGACAACTAGAATTTTCCGGTTCACAATCAATTTCAAAAGAAGAAGAAAAAAAAAGCTATAAAAATTTCCATTGCTATCCAAACTACGAAGGATGAAATGACTGTAAAGACAAATTTGGAACTTTTCGTTTTAAATTCTACAAATCATGTTAGTCTTTTATACTTTTCCGACCACATAAATCCATATCCTCATTTTTTACGGTCAAAATGGCTTAATTTTAATTAAAACAATCACAATTCAATTCTCCGTAAAGTAAAAATCAAGCTTGCGTAATAAATAAATAACTAGAATCTAAATCATTCTAATTGTATACTAAAAATTCTTGAAATAAGAAGTTCCCTATATTTAGAAGGCTTAAAAAAAGGCTTCTTTGTTGACTAACATAATCATTAACGCAAGAAACACGAGAAGTCTCAAGAATCTACTGCCGATTAGTGAATCCAAGTGAAAGGCTCCTTGTTCCCAGTTACGAGAAAAAAAGCCCTGCAACTGCCAACGCCTGTGATAATGATGTTTCACAAGCAGTCGATGCAGCCAGATTTCTAGTGTAAGTAACTTTACTTAACGGTGAAGCGTTTAAGTGGGATTAAGGCAATTTATTTTGAGAACACTATTCTCTTTTTCGTTGTAGACCTAATTTGGAATATTTTGCAATGATTGCTTGTTTATCGTCACTAAGTTTGTATTTATTTTTTGCACCTCCTTTTTTCATTGTTAAAAAGTTTTCTGGGCTATTTACACTTCTATTCGTATTAACAGTAGATTTTGATGAGAGAATATCGCTTCTTTTTCTAATCAAATAAAATGTACTACATAATTTTGTTTGAGTGTTTACATTTGATTGCATTAGAAGTAGGTAAATTTTAACTCCTTTTTTGAGTTTCCGAGATTCCTCTAAAAGAATAAACATGTTTTTCCATCCCGGTGCTACTATACTAATAACATTCCGGTTATATAATATTACAACCCATGCTCTGAGGTTTGGGGTTGGAATGGTGTGGCACAGGGGACGGCAACCTACGGCACACGTGCCATATGTGGCGTGAGGAACAATTCTCAGTGGCACTCAGAACTACAACAAATTTGTCAATTTTTGAGTGGATGAAAGTTGGTAGATTTATATAATGGACATTTAACAAACATCTCTAGTATTATGGATAGTTATGGAGTTACGAAAAAATCTGAAAGAAAATTTTAAAGATAAATTTATAGCTTTTTTGTAAATTATTGAATGCCCTCCTTGGAAAGATTTGTTTGTTTAAAGAGAGAAAATTGCATGTACTCTTCTCTCCGTTTGTGGTTTTACGTATGTAAGTAAAAAAAGCTTTCTTCTTATGAAAAATATTTCAAGTCCCCAAAGAAAATTTTTAACAGCTGAGTGCTCAGAATCCTGTCAAGTTGAAAGTCACAGATTGCACCCTGATTTTGCCATATGAAAGAAGAGCAGTGCAAGCTCTAGGTTTGCATTAAACTTTTTATTTAATTATAATGAAGGGAAATACTTATATATTTTATGTTGTCTATTCCTTATTTTAATAAATATGTTTAAAAATGCATAATAAGTGTGCAATTTTAATTATTATTATTTTTGTGGAAAAAATAGTTATATTTATGTCGATAAATATTTTTAAATGATGCAAAATTAATACATAATAAAACTGTTAGTCTATATTGCTGACCACTGTTCTCTAACTCCGATTGTATCGTCGCAGAAATCGAATTGTTTCAAAAATGTCGTACTGAGTGTTACGCTGAATCATATTGGTAGATTGGTTTGGCACGTCACAGCTAAAAGGTTACCAACCCCTAATATGGAATTTTGGAGAGTAGTAAAGCCAGCTCAAAGGTTATCCTATTCAATTGACCACGATTTAAAACTACAAGAGCTATCATCAACAGTCCTTGTACAGAATCTGCTTGTCGCATTGTTCATTTCAATGAATGCCCTTCTCATTGCGATATTCATGAAAATGTATAAGCCGATAAGTTGATCAAAGAGGCTTCTATGCTGCATCCCTCTTGTCAACTGATTCCTCTTAGACATGCCAAGCGACTTATCAGGGATAAAAATCGTCATAAAAGAATAGTCGTTCTGAAAGAATTGGTTGATGGCAAATCTTGGTCTTGTCTACTCGATGGCCAGAGACGTGTTCAACTTTCTGTCCTCCTTAGGGTGGAGGGAGTGGCATGTTTTAGAGTCATCACCGGACATGATTATTTGCAAGCCCATGAGTTCAAAATTGGCCTAACTGATTCTCTGCTCTGCCCTCTCTGTAATTCTGTATCAATGAATGAGGAGCATCTTTTTGGTTGCCTCTTTCTTCTTCATGTTGGCTCTCATGCTAACTATCGAGTTCCCCTCCTACTAGCGCAACTTTTGTTTTGTACTGGACTGCAAGAAGCCTTACGACCGAGAGGACGTTGGCGGGTGTAATTTTTTTAAATAAAGTATCTGCTTGTGAGAGTATAACCTTAAATACAAAAAATATATAAAAATTTATCAGAGCAGTTGGGGGGAAATTTATTTCAAATAGATCCTTATTTCTCTTCGTGCTGTTCATATTGAATGTTTAATTATATTTAACATTTGACAGTGAACAAAATTATTCATTAAAATTTACTACAGGATACAGGAAAATTTTAATCATAGTTAGAAACACTACCTATTGATGAATTTTTCAACAGTATTTGTCGGATATTATATGCCGTTAGGTAGCACTGTTGCGGCAAGACATTTCCATTTAGAACTTGAGGCAACAGTCAGTGCATGTATCTTTTTCAGAATGTAAATACCTTTTGTGAAATGTTCTCGAGTGAAAATGATTAACTTGTGAAATGATTACTTTGTCAAATATTGTATTGCTTGTGAAGCATTCTATTCCTAGTGTGAAATATTCAATGTGCTGTGGAATTATTCTTCATCAGTGAAATATATTCAGCAATACCAAATTGCAGTTTGATTTATCTTTTTGTCAATTTTCTTTTATTAGACAGAAATTTGAAACCGTAACTTTTAGGCTTAATACATAATTTCATACAGTCCACTATTTTAACGGTTGTGCCTCTACAGGTATTACTGTATTTTAAAATTGGAGGCATTTGAAATCAAATTAATACAATTTTATTTGAATGAGTGTATTTATCAGAGACGGCCTATAACGCAACACTGTTGACGACGCAAGTACGGTCAAGGGACGAGAACGACACCCAAACCGGCACATCACTCTTTCTCTGCCACACCAATTTGAGGACTTTGATCCACTCTACACAGCGGATCTTCAGTGGCACTAGGCCTAAAACTCATGACAGGAGGCTACGACAAAAAGAAATTTTGAATATAACTTTTAAACTACAAAAACACCTTTTCAAAACTCACTTTTTCCCTTACAAGCCCACACACAAAAAAGGGTCTTATCAAATTGAGACCGACTCTTATAAAAACTCCAATATTGACTTCAGTAACTGATTACATTGCAAATAATTTCACCAAACAGAAACAGACTTATTTTTTGTAATAAAAAATACTCAGGGAGACTTATTGAGCCCTAAAATCCTTTCAAATTAGGATTTCTTTAAAGCTCCTGTATCTTTTTTTATCAACAAACTAGTTAGATCTTACAAGCTTCATTCTACATTATTATACAAACACTTAAAATTCGTATTTATTGATAACTTTAATCAAATTTATCATTTACAGCATATTAGTTACTTTAAATTTTACCGAAAAAATTCCTAAAAACCGATAAGGATATAAATTATAAGAAAAAGAAAACACTAAGCAAACAAAAATTAAGAATATTAAAAACGTAAGCTGATAAAAAATTTGCCTCGACAATATTTAGCAAAATAGTTCTAGATAAGACCACAAAACTGTTAGAAAGTTCAAAATACTGTACAGCATTCTTTTTACATTTTGTTTTATATTTCCTTCCACCTTAGATATTTTCACAAACTTAATCAATACTTAAGAGGAACGTTCTTCTGAAAATAATTCTGTTTAAGTAAGCTTAAATTAATTTCGCCGAAATATTCTAATTGATAGTCCCATTATTTTTATAAAACAATGGGACTATTATTTTATAGTAGTATTAAAATTATTGTGAATCTTGAATGAATTCGAATTTCAGTGAGTTATATCATTTTGATGATGTAATAAAATGTGATGTCAGAAGAACAGAAATGAGGAAAACATTAACCTATTTAAATCAATCCATATAATCTAAGTGTCTTACAATCAGTAAATAATATATATATCCTAACATGTGCTTATCCTAAAGTCCTTTGCCCTAAATGTGTGCGTGCATGCCTGTTACTATTCACGTGGTTTTGTACTGATTTGGTTTTTAAGGTTCTAATATAAATATTTATATGTTTATATATTTATTTTGATTTTTTCTGAGTTTGGTATGTAGATTAATATTTCCTCACGGTTTTTGATTTCGGGAACTGTATTATAGAATTTTAAGTATTAATTATTTGTATTATGTGAGTGTTTTTATAGAATAATTCTTACACTATTTCTCTCTTCATTTCAGCCACGTGGTAGAGGCAAATTTAGTGGAAGATTATCTGATCTTAAAACTGTATTTAACTTCGAAATTTTATTTCCTAAGGCTTTGCTATTGAACAGCTTTAAATTAGATTTATGGCAATTATGAGTGCGCGCTCGTGTATGTAGTGCATTCTGGAAGCATTCGTAACAACGGAAAAAGCCAAGAAAATTAGAAATTTTTTAACGCATTTTAAAAGTGAGAAGATATTCTATTTTGCGTCAATTCTTTATTAGTAGAATTTTAAAAAGCCAGAAGTATTATTCCTACATTCTCTCAGCTTGAAAATTATAATGGAGAGAATATAGTAAGGATGTTACCATCACGAAATAAGAAAAGGAAACAGTAGTTATTTTACGAAATTGCATAGTATTTTTTGGGAAAAGTTGATGTCAAACAGTCACGGAATAAGGCACGTGAAAGCTATTTATTCTTTTTAGTGGAACCTAAAATAAATCTGTCAATAACAGGATTTACTACTTTCAACGCGGGAAATGAAGGAAAAAAACGAGTTTAGAAAAATGCCATTGATAATTAGGATTTAAATATACAAATAATATATAATATAAATTATTACATGAGATTGTTACATATGGCCACACATACCTATTATACCCACCTAATGGGAAATATCTTTTTAAACACAACTTAAGCTCCTTAAACTGCCAAGTACGCATTTTTAAAATAAGTAATACTGCATCATCCACGTATTCTGACCAATCACAGAAGTCTTTAACGGAATTCATACGATTCTAAAATCTTTCGGTTGAAGTTATAGACTTTGAGGTACCCCGAACGAACAAAGAACGCTTTTGAGAAATGTCCTATATGTTCGACCGTTTGTGTTTGTGTTGTTCAATTTATGGACTTGTCAATAAAATGTGAATTTAAAATACCAAAACTTTCAGCAACTGCAACAAGATAAAGTTAATCCAGCAAAATGTTTTAGTTCAAGTGAAATCGTTTTTCATACATATATATATAAATACACACACACACACACATATATATATATATATATATATACATATATATATGTATATATATATATATATATATATATACACACTTTTGCAAAAAATTCGAAACACCATGAAAGAACTAGTTGTTTTTAATGAAATTATATATGTTTACAGCTCATACACAGATAATAAAATAATAAAAAAAAGTCAAGGCCATAGGACCCATCCATGGCTCGCGATTACAACTTGAATGTTCAAATCAGTAGTTGGCGGAACCACCCATGGTGGTGATATATGCTTGTATACGCCTCGGTAAAGAGTGATGGAGATTACTAATGCCATCCTGCGATACATTCTGCCAGACATTAACCAGTTGTTACTCCAGGTCTGCGATTTTTTTAGGTGCCCGAATCTGGTGCTCTACCATGTCCCAGACATGTTCGACTAGTGAAAGATCTGGTGACCATTTTGACCATGGAAGAGGATTAACGGCACAAAGGAAGTCCCGAGATATGCAAGCGGTATGGTACCTGGCATTATCTTGTTGGAAACTGCCCCCCGGAGGACGTGCTATGAAAGGTAATGTAATCGGCCGTGGGATAGTATCAACATATCGTTGAGCTGTTGAAGGTGTATGGAGGATGACTAAAGATGACCTGCTGTCGTATGAGATAGCACCCGACATGGTTCCACCATGTCGGCTGTTTACCTTTGTAAAATAAAGACAGATTGAGACAACTGGTACCGGCCTCCCTAGACACGAAGACGATGGTTATCTGCTTCAAAGGTAAAGCGGGATTCATTGCTGACCACTATTCAATGCCAGTTTAAGAGCATTCATGATGATCAGCTGCGACTCCACTCCAGATGATTCCGCCGATGTTGTGGAGTCAAAGGAAGACGTCTTAAAGGTCGTTGTAAACGCAAACCACCTCCGCCAAGCTCTGTGAAAAGGTTGAAGGTAGAAAGAAGGCTATGGAAGAGGCTGTAGTACGTTGAATAGTAGACAATGATACCGTTGGAGCAGTTCGGACCAGTCGAAAAACCATCCGATCTTGCCTTTCAATTGTGCATAGTGGTCATTCAGAGCCTTCAATTTGTCCATAAGTTCCTCGAAAAAATAATCATTGCTGCCAGAACCTTTGCACAGACCCTGCAGGTGACGACCTATTGCTCAGTATGACCACCCAGCTTCGCGCATTCCGACAATGTGACCACGTTCGAAGTCATTCAGTTGCCTATAAGGTCTTCGAATACGTCATGATGCCATCATTCGTTTTTTCCCTAGGGAATCATAACGGCAAAAACGAAAAGATAAATTTTTCGCCTTTATTACCGATTTTATACTTTGCACATTGCTCAGCAGAAATGCACGCTACGTTCGCAATTCATTGAACGGGAAAAGGTGATCATTTGCATGTTTGATCCCATGATGTCTTTGTCTACGAAATTTCATCACAATCGGACATTTCCTTCTTGGTACTTTGATTTTTTTGAAAAAGAATATATATATACATATACAAACACATGCATATATATACACACACATACATATATATATATATACATATACATATATGCACATATATATATTCAACTTGAGACGCAAAGATATATATAATACTATTAATATGAAATATAAATGTAGTATTTTTGAACTGAACATACCATAAAATTGCAAATTATATTTGGTTTCAAATAAACAACATATGGGATTTCAAAATAAATCTAGCTATATTATTTAAATTCAGTCACAAAAAGATGAATCGAAATAAAATTCGAAAACTCCATGGAAGCTTCCGTCCACCGATTCCATTATGTAACAGCTCCAGAAAATATTCAGCTTTTCAAATCTCCAGAAAATAACGGATTTCCTTCCACATTTACCATAATACCTCCTTTGCAACAGTTTCCTATTAACCGTAGTTTCTGTCCCCGAAAAAATGTCATTTTTCGCAATTCCGGAATGTAGAGACTTAACTCCCTCCATATATCTTTCACTTTTTATTCATCATTTTTGTGCTCCATGTTCTTTTTTAACAAGACTTTTTAGAATTTTTCTTCGAAACTGTCATTCATTTCTCCTCCTGACGCGAAGGATTCATTCAAGTGCTTTTAAAGTCAATATTGCCAGGCCGAGGGAAGAATTTTATAACTTTCATTTCATTTTATTCTCGCTAGATTTTTTAAAAACTCTTTTATTAATCCGCTGTGTAACATCCTAGTTTTATATGAGATGGGGTACTGTTAAAGTTTTCGCAGAAGCTCCCGTATGCATATTACGGCAAAATATATCTTGGATGGTATGTATGATTTTCCTATCCGTTGACTTTTACAGTTTTAGAAGCTTATAATAACAGGGAAGAGAAAGCTTCGCGAAAGGACTTTTGAAACTGACGTGTGAGTGTTTACATAGCATTAATTAAGTTAATATCGCACTAGAGTTGGATAATGAACTTTTAACAACAAACTTCGCAGGTTTTAAGCACAATCAGATAAAGTAATTTCCGCTCAGCTTTGTATTTGCTCTCTGATATTCTAAGCAAAATACCGAAAACTTACTCATTCCTAATATTAAAATTAACCATTATTCCGAGTTTGTTACCCAGTTTATAACTTACCATGGCACATTTCTATCATATTAACACAGATTCAAATCTAAATCTAGCCAAATTGCTCTTGTGGATCTATTGGAGATGTGAAACATTTCGTGTTCGTATACTAAAGATTACCATTTGAAAAAACCTTCCAAAGCATCTAAAACTGCATGAGTAAAAATCTTAATCACAAAGCCTGCAATTCATGCAAGGTTAATTTCTTGTATCTAAATAGCTACATATAATTAAAGTCTTTTATGTTCAAATCAAGCAGCGTAGTAAGCTGTTGTGTGTTGAAGTGCAAGTTCTACCGGAAGACTAATACACTTAGCTCTAAGCCCTTATTGGGTGAACTCGATCTTCCTTGGAAAGGAAAAAAACAATACCGAATGTCGACCAAGATCCTAGTAATCAATTAATGGTAGCCATATTATAATAGCATGAATAAACTATTTTCGCACAAAATTTTTACTCGTAATTAGACTTATAAAACCAATCGAATAAACTATTTTAGACTCATCATAACTCCGTGAAACTAATACATTTCCACTAATAAAGCTATTATTGTTCTACAGAATAAATTATTGATATTCTCTTTGGCGTATTCCAACAGTTCTGGAAGACGCAAGAATACTTTTAAGATAAAGGGTTATTAATGGATTGTAAGTTGAATACTCCATTCCTATAATGGCACCATTAGGAATATACTATGCAAAAATCAAGTAAACTAAGTTTGAGAATCGATTATGCTTAATTACAATAGATTTAAAGTAAGTTTTCAAAATGATGGTTTATGACATCAACTCAACCCTCTACATCTTCCTTCTAAGAGTAATACAAAATTCCTTCTTCTTGTTAAACACTTATCCAGGGATACAATAAATAGCTCTAAACAATTCCCAGCTATAATAACACCGCTTATATATAATACAATAATATATATTCGTTTTAATTTCGTTTGTTGCTTTAAAGTTTTAATAGTTTACTTTTCTAACTATTCAAATACGTAGGATATCGTAAAGTTTTAATTATTACTAAGAAATAACATATCTACAGGAAGTTGCCGAATTTGACCAACAAATTGAAAGAGGTGATAATAGGCAGCATGAGGCAGTGGCGTAACGAACACCCCCGCATTGCGGGGGGCAGGACTCTTATGGGCCCAAAGCTCTACTGACGCAAAGTACGTATTTGAGCTTGGGTCTAAAACCTGATTTTGTAGGGGAGCTTAATATTCTCTGTTACGTTAATGAGCATGGGGATGACAAATCACCATAGAACATGGGGTCGTAAACCACGTTTAGTAGGAGTAATTTGCAAAAACAGTTATGAAAAGTTTGAAGTAAAGTGAAATGAAAAGGGGCAATAAGAGGCAAGGAATATATTTAATACACATAAAGCAGGTTTACAATACGAACATCACAACTCGACGTCAGAATTACAACATCAAGTGACTGTTACAGTCGATACCAAAGGAAGAAGGATTGGTGGGCGCATTCAAAAAATTCCAGTGTGCAGGCGATGTCAGCTGAAACGACGACAGTGGCGTAACGTACACTCCCACAATCTCCGCATCGCGGGGGAGCCCAGGACTCTAGGGGGCCTAAAGCCTGACTGCCGCCAAGTACGTACCCTTTGTAAAATCCAACTTGGAAGCCAAAAACCTGACTTTGCAGGGGGCCCCAAATGTTCTACGTTTCGTCAATGAACTACGATGATCCTTAGCATGAGCCTTCACTGTATCCAGCAGTGTATAATACACAAGCGATTTCAGGTGGTCCCAGGAGAAGAAATCCAAGGAATTTAAGTACGGGGGGGGTGAGTGGAGGCCAGGCATACAATAAATTCACAGTGGTGCTTAGTAAACCTCCAGGAATATACCTCATGGTGGTGGTAACGCCTAACACTCGAAAAATGTGCTCGTGTACCATCGCGAATGAAGCACACATTCTGGTATCCAGTGCCTGGTATTCCCTGCAGCAATTTCGGATGACGTACTGTAGGAAAACAAGTGATTTCGCGCTATTGAGGCATTCGGGCAGTATATGTGCATCCTCCCATTCGTTTGGTTACTCCCCTCGTCTGAATCACCGTGCTCCCAAAAGGCGTGATCCCTATTATTGCGATTTTTACCGATTGAACGGGGTTTGCGACCCCATGTTCTATGGTGATTTTTCGTCCTCATTCTGCTTACTATGACCCCTCTGAATCTTTTGAACGAATTCGGCAGCACCCTGTATATAAACTTTATTCTATATTTTAATTTATGTGTGTATAATGTTCCAAATTACAATGATTTAAGTTCATTTGTTTGGTTTCAGGAAGCCCACACAAGATTGAAGTAACAAGAGAAAATATAGGCATTCATTCAGATTGAGTTCATTTTTATGAAAGATTACTGCGTCCAATAAATTCACGAAAAAGATTTGGCTGTTTAGGGATTTGAGAATCCAGTGTATAACATTACTGTGAGGTGGAAAAGAAATTTTCGAACAAAAACAACTACGTGTCCCTCAAAGATTATCCAAAATGTTGAAGACCTACAATTATAAACGATGCTGTCACACTAAAGAAAATGTAGGATTTTTCCCTACATTCGATAATATAGCAGTCATCTAAATGATGATGAATATTAGTTACGGTAGTGTGTGGAAAACTATTCACGAAAAAATGTACATGTCAAAAGTCTCAATATCTTGGATTCTATATATCATTACTATTCTCTAAGAAGCAAACCCAGCATGGCGTGTGGAAGGAATCTTTTGGAGCAAGATGAAGAGAATTTCTAAGTAACTATAAATGGATCTTAGATCTATCAATATAATCCAGGAGTAAAAAATAGCAAGGTGACGAGACGCAGGGACTTACATCCCTCTTAAAGACTAAGGTGTATAAGGTCATGCTCTTTATATTTTCGGATTACCCTGGATATGGAAACCTGGATCTAAAAAGCTCCCTAGAGAAAAATTAGATCATCTCAAATGCCTATTACTGAACACTTCTGAACGAATTGTATGACTCTCTGATCAAAAAATTGTATGATGTAATCATCATATGTATCCATGTCTTTTTGAAGAATCAAAATGAAAAAGTTAGTTTTGAAATTTTTACACATCTGTTCTATTCTCCCAAGCAACTTTTTCTTTACCTCAGAATTAAAAAAAAATGAAAGGAATATTGCAGGATCGGATTTTCAACAACACAAGCATCATCCAAGGATGGAACAATCGTTCTCGACGCAAGTTCTAAAATGACCTTCCATGTTTGGCATCTGACGAGAGCTTGAATTAAAATTAATTCAGGCGTCAAAATTTGGTAGCGAGAGTCATCACTAGGTGGAGCCACCATGAAATGACTCTCATATTCGGAGACTTGCTGTGTCTTCAAAGGCTTAGTTCCCAATATGCAACCCATTAGGAAAAAATGACCAAATGAGCTGACTACCCACTTCCTAAATAGCTCTGTCGTGAATTATGGACCAAGTGGGTGGAGTGTAGTTGACACCACCTTCAGACCCCACGTGGTCTATCTCGACAGAAATCATATGTAAGGGATTCTGTCTCAGTTGCATCTTGAACTGGGCTTCGGCATAACTAGATGTGCTGTTGTTTACTCGTATATTTTAAGTTGAATATTGTTCTTAGCTCTTCGACGTACCAGGTACCATTACTTACTAGGATTTTTATCTCGAATATTAGAATTAATCCTCTCTAATATTTTCAGTCTAATATTTTAATTTTGCAATTTAATTTGTTAAAGATTGTTAAGTTTATTGTTGAAAATTATTTTTACCAATAAACCCAGGAAAAGGACAATTCTAGGACTCCAGAATATTATTATTTTATAACACACGTATCAGTATTTATTACAAGCTCTCTTAACGGACTATCTATGGTTAATCATTTTCTAAATTCTACAATAGAGCGGCCGGCCTTTAAAATATTCACGATATCTTTACAATTTTCTGTAAAGCTAATGTAATCAAAAATATTTCTACAATTTTCTTTGTGAATGAAATCTAAAAATAATTCAATTTTCTTTGTGAATGAAATCTAAAAATAATTCCCCGGAATAAGAGATTCCTCAAATGGATGTTTACATAACGTGGTAATTTCTAAATCTGCAATTTAAACAAAAAAAATTTAAAATTTTTCCAAACTGACATATCTGCTATCTCATTTAATTTTTATCTTTCCAATTTCTCAAAGTAGATTTAATTTTAATTTTCTATTCTAAATTAAGAAGCAATTTCGGAAGAAAAGTAATTATAAAGGGGAAACGGCTTCATATTTAAAATGCTGGAGAAAAAAAGCTTTCCGGGTTAATTAACATTTTTCATTTACGCGCTAGAAATTATTTAAAAGTCCTTTTAATTATGAAATCGCATCAAATTCCTTGTATATTTAGCGTCTCATTTCCTTCTTGTATCGATATCAGATACGAGAAAGCGCGGTTGAATTGAAAAATTCGCGAATCACTAAAGAGTATTAGTTTGTTTATTTTCTTTAAAATCCATTCTTTTCTATTAAAAGTGTGTGATATTTTCCGCCAAGAAAAGAATTGTTAATGGATTATGGGTACAGGTCATTCTTGAGTTTAGAAAGAAGAAAAATTTCTATCACGAACACAGATTTTTAATTCTCGTTTAGAAAAATTTGTGAATTAAAAAATAAACACTTTCTATCTTCATTATTAAGTTAATTAATATTCTTTCCAAATCTAAATAAGTTACTGAAGGTTTTATTTCACAAATAATTATGTCATTTCTTGATCAAATCTAATATCTTTATTAAACATTTGTTAAGAATATATATATATTTGCAAGAGTCTTTTATTGTCATTGACAAGATATATTATTTTCAAATTTTCAAGCTAACATAAAGAAAAATAATTTTTAATGAAAGCACAGTTAAGATTTAATTTCGTACTTAAATAATCTTTTTTTCACTTTAAAAGTAGTCCTTTAGCAATTTTAGCCTTCAAGAACAAACATATATAATGTATGTGTGTGCGTGTTGATCCAAAGTAAGCATAGAGAACTTTTCAGAAAAACAGTTTTTATATAATTTCAATTACTGGAATTCTTGATTACATATAAAAATATAATTCTCGTAGATGAATGAATTTATAAAAAAAATGGTTTATTTTACATTGAGTTTTTGCTTTAATTTAATACGGACTGTGGAAGAAAACTTCTCTATTAAAAAAGGGTTCTGAAAATTAAGTTAATTATTGGCGAAAGAAGGCATTCGAAAAGTGGTTAAGCACAATTCATTGATGGTTAAAGTTTTGCTTCTTAGTGGCAAAAACCAAAATTTTTTTTTTTTAAATATCGAAAAGAAAAGAAAATTATTTTCCGGTTCGCTGGCGCAAGCGATAAAGTCGCCAAGAGCGATACAATTGACGCCAAACGGATTATCATGCTTGGAAATTTTACCACAACTTTTTCAAAACAAGTCGTGGTATTTTTTGTCATTAACGTCTCTTTCATAATACATCAAAAATAGATGAAATTCCAATAAGAACTAATATTTATTCCATTTTTCTTTATGGGTATATTATGTGTTGTCGCTAACAACGCCAATTTGGTGAGATTTGCGCCGGCGAAACGGAAAAGTACCGAACATAATTTTTTACTAACTTTCCAATCCTTAGCTTTGCTATGTAAAAATAAAAATAATTTTGTAAAAAAAAAATTTAAATTTAAATTTTATTTATTTTCTTTTTTTAACCAATATTTGCTTATTTTAAATATATTAAATAATATAAAGCCAAAAACAATCAAATTTTATCATTCTCTTTCAATGCATTGAAGCAAATTTACTTAAACAGCAGAAATATGTAGATTTACATTATTTGACGCAATTAAAACAATCATACCAAAAAGCGTTTACTGGATGAAAAATTATAATTAACGCTTACATTTCGAACAAAAGATTGAAAAAATACCGTTTCATTAAGAATATAATAGTATTGATTTTCGCTCCCCAAACTCATTAAAGTATGTCCTGGAATAAAATAAAATGACCTCGAAGGCACTCTTCGAAATTTACTTCCCGACTTAACTTCGCTTTTGAAGTGCATTGGTAAGCGAAAATTAAAGCTAGCTTATTGCCTAGCCCGCCTTAGTGAAGGTATTTCAATACATGACTTAGTGTCTTTTACCTTTACCTTAAGAGGCAAAAGCTTATGTTAATTTTCAATTTAATGAGTGTTTTTAAGACGAATATTAAACGAAATTTTCAGTTTGGGACGCTTGTATTTTTGCCAATTAATTTTGCTTAAGTATTTACAAAGGCGCTGTAAATTAAGTGTTAACTGTTCATTAAATGACAAAAAAATACGAGGAAATTTACACAGATTTATTTTAAGATTTTAAGAAAATTGGAAGATTTTTACAATAAACCGGGGGGTACACCCTGTCCACCTAACGTTGGATCAAACAACATTGTACAACCTACACATCTGTTTATACACTTACATATATTACGCCTGCTCTTTTTCTCAATATATTATAAAAAGGAAATATATAGTTTCAATATATTTGTTCATCTTTTAGTTCTTATATTTTCATGGCACGTTCTACAGCACTTACTTTTCATTTTTAACTGTGAACGCGGCCTATTTGGCGCCGCTCCTTTACCGTCTTGCCTACCTAAGGGTGGGGGGGGGGACAAAACATCACCAGAAACTTTCTTAATAACTATTATTTTATTATTCAAGCACACTTAATCACAAGTGAAACTACAAAAGGAGACACTAGGAGTGATATATAAAGAGAGCAATCTATTCGAAGTGAACAACTCTAATTAAACACGTCTACGTCTAAATGAACAAGACTAAGTAAACACGTCTAAATGAACAAGACTAAGTAAACACGTCTAAATGAACAAGACTAAGTAAACACGACTAAGTAAACACGTCTAAATGAACAAGACTAAGTAAACACGCCTAAATGAACAAGACTAAGTAAACACGTCTAAGTGAACAAGTCGAAGTAAACACGTCTAAGTGAACAAGTCGAAGTAAACACGTCTAAGTGAACAAGCGCAAGTGATCTGATTAACTAAATCTTTTTCAATCTATCTTTGATCCTTAATCCACTAATTTATTATCTTAGGAACTCCTTCCTTAACTCGAATAGTAATAATGAAATATTCTCACTTACGAGTCGACGCAACAGCTCTTCTGCTCCTATCTTACATTTACAAAACTTATATATAGACTTTATATAGTCAAACTAATTTAAATATCAAGGTTCCTTCTTGAGAGGCTGTGAATTAATGCAAATGCTGGCACCAAAGTGTCCCCAAGAGGATTAGTACTAAGGTCGCGTATAGATCCGTCACAACTGTTCAGTCTTTCAAATTTCAATCCGCTGTCTGGTTCAAAGTTTCTCTAACTGTTCATGATGTAATGTTTCAACTAATCTCTTATTTAAAAATGTCAGTCTTTCGTACATTTTCTTCATTTTTTTTTTACAAACCTCGCTCTTGTCACTCCTCTTCAGTTAAATTCAACTTCTTACGACCCGTTTTTACTAGCTATGCCTTCGTATAAATAAATTACAACATCTATCGAAAAAACTTATTTTATATAGAGAGATTATTCTATTCAATAAACATTACACTGAATTTCATCAGGATCTTTGAATGATGAATATTAATATTATGACTTCTATTAAGTACACACACAAAGAAGGTTATTGATTTCTCATTAACATCCTCTTTAGTGCTTAGGGGCTATTGGTAAAGGACCTCGATGATGATACGTAAATTGGAACCCCGTTACTCTACCAGCATGATGACTGAGTCTCAACGTGTTGAACGTGTATCAGTCCTACTTTTTTTGCAATCAGGGCTTGAATTTGTCACAAAATAAAATAACCCCGTCCACGAGGTCACGATTTTGAACAGTTATTTACCATACACAGAATACCAGTTACTTAAATTGTTACAATTCACATAAAAGAAATATAATTTTAATAAAATATAATTTTAAAACAATCTAATATTATCAATATAACTCAATAAATATTTGATTATTCTACTTCTCTCTCCATATAAAACAAATTTTGTGATATTGTAATAAATTTATTACGTACTATCGTGCAGCAATGTCAGCGTTCAAGATAATTCGCCAAGTTGGCGACCCTGATTTCATATGTGTTGTACGCACTGAATTGGCAATCATGTGCTTTGTTTCATATAATGTCACTAATACAATTGCGATAGTATATTATTGCAAGCTCTCGCAGTAAAATATCGCAAAGATTGCCTGGACTGGAATCGTTGCGTGAGAAGAAAGGTGTTGTCTCATACGAAGACTATAAACAATCAACGAAACTGATTACTCAAATTTCCAGGAAGCTGCATGATCTGCAGGTTTATCAATCTGAGGACATTATTATGAAGTGTTGGACGAAGCAGATTCAGTGTGATGAATTTAAACTGAAGAGAAGCATCAAAAGTGAAATAGCATAATCATTTAGGGTCTCATTACCAAGAAAGAACCCAAATTAGAAGAAATCATTTGAAAGTCCCAAGATGAAAAGGGTAATCCATTAAATTGTCTAAAAATTCGATTTCTTTTATAACATTTTTAGTTCATTCTTGGATTTTGTCCTCAGCAAATATCAAGAAAATACATCAATATATAATAACTAACTTGAATTATTGCATGTAAGCTTTAGTTAAATTTAGTAAGATATTTAAAGATGATTTATACCGTTGTTATAATATACTTTTAAAAATACGCATATAAACTCTGGACTTAACATAAGAAATTTTTTGCACAAAGTTTAATTCAAAAACCAGCAAGAATGTGTTTTGGAAGAGTTTAATAACGTTATTTTAAACTTTTTGGTAGCAAAACATTAAATCACTTAAATATAAGCAAAATTTTATAATTCTAACAGAAATTTATAAAGAAATGTTAAAGAGTATTTCAAAATAGTTTAGGAAAAAGTCAATGAGCTGAATTGATTTTTACTGAAATTGTTTTGAAATCCCGGCCTGAAACATTTTATATTCATGCTTCAGACCATTTAACAGTGTTATTTTGCAATCTGGGTACGCAACTGGCTTACATTGAGAAAAAAAATAGTTTATATAAAGTCATTTCGAATTTCTTATGTATTCTAATTTAGAACCTTTTAAATAATTTCATTAAATGTCAAACACAAAAGTGCAATTTTTCAAATTTTCCTATATTATTATTGTTGTACTAAGTAGCTTCATGTGTTCTAAAGCTAAAACTCTAAAATAATCACATTCCTGTCATATTCAAACTATTTGTCGCAAAATTTCATTTTGTGAAAAATGATTTTTATACTTCTATTATTAATACAATGGAAAGTGTGTTTTGTGAAATAAATGAGAAAGCGAGTAGTGAATTTTCCGACGTTAAAGTCAACGGTTAAAGAAATGAAATGCGTTTTAGTTATTAATATTTTTTTGAAAACCCAAATTTTCAAAAAGGAGAGATAAAGGGAATTTATTCATTTTCAATAAATCTTGAAATCAAGCTTCAAAATAATATATTGGAAATTTATTTATAAACTTTTAAAATAGTATGCACAATTATTTTGATTCAATCTTGCTTGATACACAATTTTCAATTTACAATATCGTGATTTGTATTCAAAAAATATAATAAAATGTTTTTTTTAATAAAATTTCTCATTTTTCAAATATTTTGCTATTTTGCTTTTCAAAAATATTATCTTGAATGAGCTTGTATGATATTTTTTATTAAACCCCTATATACGAATCTATATTTCTTAAACAGAGATTTTAGTTGAATCTTACATTTAAAGCATGTTAATTTTATAGCATTTAAATTTTATTTAATCAAATTTCGAATTTTTATTCGTTTAAAATATTTCTCTTTTTAATAAAAAGTTTCAATACCTTAATAAAAATATAGAAAATAACTAACGATTTTTTGTTTACTTATGTTTAAGTTATTATAACGTCAATTTATTTACTTAACAATTATATCTCACATAATCTGTTCATAAGAAAAATAAATTTGTAACAATTACTTTAAAAAATGCGTGTTTTTTGTTCCTTAAGTTTATTTTAGTAAAAATTCATAACAAAATTCTTGTTTCATTTTGGTTAATTTTGATGAATTTCTTTGCTTAATATTGGAAGTGATTTCTTACAAAAAGCCCATACGTATATTTGGAACAAATCTAACAAAAAAATAATCATCAAGGCAAATTGATTAACTCCATTAATTATTTATAGTTTCGCTATATCTAAACCTAAAATAACTAAACAATTTATTACTAAAAAAGGATTAAATGATTTGATATAATAAACATAAAAATGCAAACTATTTGAACTAATCTTTTATAAAAATGATAAATATTAAATATATTTACGCATAATCAAGTATAATATTTGTAAAGAATAGAAGGCTGAATTTGAGAAGGATAAGAATGCTGTGTTTTCATTCATATAATCCTTATCTACATCGACTAAAAGGAAATATACTTTTAAAAAAATAACAAAATAGAAATTTAAGAATTTTTAATTAAAACTAATACTTTTGATTGAAATATTTAGATTAATAAATTTATTAAATGATTATTCGTTCAATATCTTGATACATCATATATTTATTTAAATTGTAATTATAAAGCAAGATCGTCCACGCTTCACATTGTTGAAATTAATAAATGAATGGAGAATCAACTCTCTCAACTCAACAATTTAAATATATAAACAATTTTTCTAGTAAATATTTGTATTTGTGAAATAAATCTTCAAACAAAATATTTTAGAGGTATTCGATTAAATGATTCAATTTATCATCTAACATTTTAATCTCAAGCTAGTAACTAATGATAAATATATCAGGAATAAAAGGTTTTTTGTATAGGTATAGTTAATTATTAATTATATTTATGATAAATACAAATGGAAACATATGGTACTTAGATTATATATATGTAAGGATAAGTTTCAGCAAAAAATTCTACTTCATGTTTAACCTATCTGTCCCTCACCCCGTGCATATTTAAATATAAAATTAAGCAGCCAATATTTTCTCAGAGAATATCATCCAACCTTCAAATTCCGAACCCATCTCATTTCGTTTTATGGTCTTAGGCCATACTTTCTCACAGAGACGGATTTTAGTTCGATGGTGCCCTAGGCCCAAATTAATTGGACTCACTTATGTATAATAATAGTAATAATGAATTCGAATTCAATTTAGGTATTGAATTTAGGTATAAATTTCTCCTCACATTATGCAAAGCTATAAAATTTTTATGCGAGATTAAAAAAAATAATAATAAAGTGTTTGAATAACCGAACCAAGGTATAATTAAATATAGTGAATTATTATTTTGTGTTATAATGATAAGCAAAGAAAAGCTACATTTAGATCTTTTAAGAAAATTTTTTGAAAAATCTAACGTCAATAGATAAATAATATATTTAGCGAAAAAAGTTTTAGTACCTATTTTTGTTAGATATTATAAATTTATTATTTACACGATTAATTATTATTAAAATAATTCGACCTTTCAGTAGTGACATCTTGAGGTTGTAAAAGCAAGAAAAAGACCATTACGGTTTACGGTTTATTAGAATTACAGTTTATTAAAAACAAAACCGAATTCAAATTTTTGCCACGTCGACAATTTTGACGTCCCTAAAAATTTGCCCCCCTTAGGCCCGGACCTTGTGAGCCTAAGCCTAAATCTGAAAGCCAAAATTAAAAGTTGGTAATTTAACAGTTATTGATGCACAATCTAACTGAAAATAAGGGCAAAGGAAGGAAAATCAAGGTGTTAGTATATTTGAGAATAAGTTTGAATAAAGTTGCCTTCATTGATGAATAAAAAACTGTTTTCCATGCTTCCTTCGAAACGTTACACACACATGCGTATATAAATTTTTGTGTGTGTGTACATAAAGTTCACTTTATATTTTGCTCAATTTATCATAAATATTATAAATGATATTTAATTGAATTTTTTTCAAATATTTTTTATTTTGATGTATAAATTAAATTTAAAAGAAAAACTTTTTTCCCAAACGTTTAATGGAAAAAAGAAAGAAAAAAAAATAAACTTTGCAGTCATTTTTTAAGACAAACGTAGCAATAGGACAAGAAAAAAAAAATGGGTTTCGAAGAGTACAAAAAAATGACCCTAATTTTAAAAGGAGAGCCAGTTTTAATGCATTTATCCAGTTTCAGTGCCAGGTTCTTTATTTAATTAATTATAAACAAATTATAAATTACCACAAAAATACGTGTTTCGGTTCCAAAATTTTAATTAATGAATTTTCTACCACGTTTCAAAAGCAAAACCAAACAATGTGTTTTATTTTTTTTTAAACACACAAACCTTCATATTATAAACTTATAGCGATTAAACTCAGAACCAAGGCTATGAGTCATTTTACATATTTTTCCATTTAGTATTAACTCCTAGAATTCGTATCTTTTTAAATAATTAATTTTCTTTTAGGATGGCAATATGTTCCAGTAAAGGGCAATTGATAAACTGGCAAATCAAATATGCGCTAGAAAAAAAAATGTAACGCAAGTTGCCTCAAATTCTATCAATAAATTAAAATAAAATTAGATGTATTCTTTTGATAACTTTCACTTTAAGGCTCTTTCGTCAAATGTTAAGTAATATAGGACCCAAATTCACGGTATATTTTTTGATATAAAAAATATCCGCTTAATGTTATATTCTGATTTCCTTATTTCACACAGATCCATATTTTATTTTATACATTTTATTTATCTTTTTTAATCTGGCCATTTACTCTAATATAAAGTATTTTCACATTATTTCTCTTAAATTAAGTTCTAAATTTTATTGTACACATCAAAGTGAAAATATTTCAGAATGCCAAGACAATTTAAAATTCAATAATAATTTTAATTCAGAAAATAATTATAGAAAATTTTAGTCTTAACATTTATAGAATTTTCCGACACACATTATGATTGGGCATCCTTTTCTTGCAAACTTTTCTATGTTTTTGTGAAATTTATTATTTTTTCAAATTATTCATCATTGTTTAGCTCAATGTTTCTCAAACTGTGGGGGGCGTCATAACCAAATAAAGGGGGCGCGAGTATATTGAAAATCGAAAATAAAACATTATTTATTCACTGAAAGGAAATAAAACAATATACATTCTAACGTAATAAAGAATAAAATGCGCATTTACATTGATATCATATATTTATAAATGTATCAGTACTGCACAATGTATTTTATAGTTAATTTAATAATACCAAGTTAAGAACAAGTTTAACAATTACCATTGCACCCATAGGCTTGTCAAATATGAATTATATAAACAAATTAATACTTATCGTGATAATTTGTAGGATTTATAATTTATTTCGTGCTATAGCTTTAGCGTCAAAGTACATTTCTATTGAATTCAATACATTATAATGGTATGAATGGAGGAGGGAGTGAGGGCGCGAAGAAAATTGTGATTGAAAATTGGGTCGTAAATATTGAAAGTTTGAGAAATACTGGCTTAGCTCTTTTTCAGCACAGATTCATAACAAATATTAAAAAAAGCGCATACACGCTCAGCCATGTTCTACTTTAATCGGTAGACATATTGATTATTTTTTTTTTTTGCAAATAAACTCAGTTATTTCTTCATGACATCTTTTCAAGAAGTAAAATTTTATAAACAAATGGTTTTTACTATGTAAGATGCGTTTAATAAATTGAATTATATAGTATTATGTTAATCTATGATCCCAATTAGAACGTTGAAGATAATAGCTCAAAGCGGAATGAAGCACCAGCCATTAGCCATTCAAGCCATCATGCCCTCTTCTTGACCACAAATGTGCGTGATCTTTAAAACAGATTTAAATTATATCGATATGTGTTTCATATACTACTAGTTTTATACAAAATAATGTTATTTTATTGTTTCTTAAATTAAAACTTGAATGCAAGGAATAGTTAATCGATATATTAACTGCATTTGATTATCTACATTATTGTGTTTCTCAATAATATATCGAATATTATCTGAAAACTAATCTTATTAATAAACGCATTTTACTTTCATTTCAGTTTTTCCCCCTGCTATTTCAATGGAATTTCACTAATCTTCTCTCTTAAATCAAATATTTTATTAAACCTGTGATAGAAAGAAATCGATTTAAAAAAAGTTTGTTGTAATTTTCACAAGAAATGTAATAAAAATATTTGCAAATTTTTTAAGAAGACAGTTTAATCAAAAAAAATTCGGTCAAAAAATCTGAATTCAAATTTTTAAGCTTAAATTACTTTTTATATGTTTAGCTATAACCTCACAAAATTTGAGAACTCTAAATTGAAAAGACCCAGAGTTATGATAACTTTTATGTTCGATGTTATTGATATCCCAATGGCAAATTAAAATTTTAAATAATTTTTCAGAAGTTTATCTTTATTTTAAATGCTAAGGCCTTTTTTCAATTGTGTCAAATGCTTTGATAATTTTTCTAACGATTGCAAGTGAAAAATGTTGACCAATCGATATGCCTTCTGAAATCAAAGCGATGCTAATTTAAATTTTAAAAAAGTTGCATTTCGAATTTATATATATTTTTGAAGGAATTTTCAATAAGCATTCATATAAAAGAAGTATTTTACAAAGGATATCGACAAAAACCATAGAATACGTACTTTTGCAATGCGTAGTTCAACGTACTCGTAAACCAGATTTCATATTTGCACGTCATTTATTGTAGGAAAAAAGCATTTTAAAATCATTTCATGAATTTAATTTTTCTGTAAAAAATATAATTGTGAACTTCTTGTGGGTATTGTTTGAACGCAAAAACTATGTTTTACGTACTACGTTTTTATTTGGGATTGATCAAAAAATTTGTGGAAACCATTAAATCGTACCATGTCTCCTTAAAAAAAGTCTAAAAGATTTTTAATTTGAATTATGCTTATTAAACCAAAGACAACTTATGGTTCTGTAAACTTAAAAAACATCAATATATCTGAATAAACCTCAGTTATCAATGATTTTTCAGATTATGCAATAACATTTTATGTACCTCATAATTATACATTAATTTCCCGAAACATCTTTCAGTAAGATTAGTTTTATAAGCTTTATAAATTCCACACCATTTAAAATTCCGTAAATTTAAGTTTGTCTTGAACATGAAAAACAGTAATTTTAAGAATATATGTTAAATCATTTAGGGAGTTTATATCGCACATTCAGAAAATTGTTAAATAATTTACTAGTAAATAATAATAATAAATAAATAGAGTACCAGTTTGAAATGTAAAACCACACAAATAATTGTATAAAAGATCCTCTATCCTATCCGAAAATAACGGATAACCAAGATAAATGATTGCCACGGGTCCTCATTTCTACTAGTTGATGAAGATAAATGTATTGCTCTTTGTGTCATCAGCAGAAAGGAACACTGGGAAAGGGAATTTTATTTACGATATCAATATATCATTGGGAACTACAAATAATTTGCTTCGGATAGCGATGGCTAATTGTATATAATTAAGGATCAAGATAAGGTAACAAGGAAATATACTTTAGAAAATTCTGATAAATGATACGATTTCTTAACATAGTTTTCTTCCAATTTTTTATTTATTTATTTATTTATTTTTTTTGATACAATGGTGTCGTATGGTTTTAGAGAAAAATTTAGATAAGGTCTAATTGATGCTGATCACATTTAAGAGTTTCCTTAAATCTTCTAAATCATTAAAATGTGAAGGGTAAATATTATGATTCTAATATTCCATACATTCAATATAGCTACATGTAAATAACTGCAGTGTGGTTAAAAGAAATGTTAAATATTTGAAACAGTTAAATTATATATGAAGTATTATTATACCTTAACAAATAAAAACTGAAGCGCGTTATGATATGTTATGTATATAATATATATATGTATATAATTGTAATACATACATAATAAAATTGAACAATTAAATTTTAATTGCTTAGAAAATAATTATAAAATGTTCCATTACAAATTTACTTTTATTATTACAATACATTTATTAAAACATTTAATAAATTTTTATTTTTAAAAACATTTTATTTGTTACCAATTGATGCTAATTTTTTCTTTAATTTCCTTTAAGAATATGGAAGAATTTTAATATACCAATTCATGTTTTATATTGCACATTGGTCCAGACAATATAAAGATAATTCTTAACCTATTTTTTATTACATTAAAATAACCTTATTTTTAATTTTCACCCAGAAATATTTTAAACGTCCTAAGAATTTCAGTTTTTTAACAGTTTTTTAAGAAGAAAATTTTTTTTATTGATATTTTATATTGAGATTGATTTATGTTTATAAGTAACAGTATTAAATTTAATAAATAAATGGTCACCAGTTTTTATTGCTTATAATATTTGCGGTTAAATAATATTTTAAAATGAAGTGTAGATAAAATTTTAAATAGAAATTTAGTTTCCCTTCAATAAAAGTTTTTTTTATCTACGTCTTATTTCCTGCAGTAAATTTTAAGTAACAATGAAGGTGTTTTCACAACACTTTCCCAATACCGTTTTCGTCTAAATAAAGACTGGACTTTTCTTTTTGATGCTTACAAAATAGGAATTTCTCAAATTAACGAAAATATAAAACTATTTTCATCAAAATGCAATGATCTGTTTAACCAGTCTGGATAAAAACATAAATAAAAAAAACTTTTATCCCAAACTGAATAAGTTCTGTTAAACTGTATAAAAAACAGAGGCAACTCACACAACAATCACAATTCATACGCATCAAGTTTAATCATTAATATCTATTGTTAGCATCAATCATCAAATCAAAAGCATCACTTTCAAATATTCAGAAATAAAAATATCAATACATCTTATCTTCGCAAAATCATTTAAAACACAAACAGTTCATAACTGTTGCTTTATCTTAATATTTTTTTTACGTATTATCAGCAATCAAACACTTAAAAAATCTCACTCACCTATTAATGCAGAACCACCTGTATATCCCTACCGTCGCACCTTCAGATAATATTTATAGCGTTCATGATATAATAGTTCCCATTTCGCGATTATCAATCACACTATCTAGTTAGAAAACATGGCTTTTAATGTCACTGGACGATATCCAAACACATCAAAATGAAATGTTCTAAAGACTCTACATCACCAATGCACGGAGGGGGGGGGGAGAAAGTGAATAGATAATGGGGGTGGAGAAGTGTCTCCAGCCAAAGGGTTGACAATTATTGGGGGTGCGTTACGAGAGCGTTTTTTTTATCGTTCAGATTCGCGCTCCAAGCATCCCGCATCTCAAAGACTGAAGCAGCGGGATGGGGTTAGGGTTGCCGTGTTGGAACGGTGGTTGGGATCAGTCGCCAAATGAAGAGATTTGGCGTTGTAGAAAAAAGCTGTTTTCGCCATGGCTTTAGATTCTGTTTGACCTTTGTTAATTCGTTTTAACGTGGTAGAGAACGTGATAGTTAAACTAACTATCTTCTCAAAACGAATCCTTTTATTTTTTTAAATGTCTATTGAATTCGTGGCAGTGAATGTTTAAATTTTTTTTTGTTTAAATTGTGACCTTTTGGAGTTAAACGCGTTTCCTCCTCTCGTGACCAAATATCCAAATGCTCTGACATTTCGCACTTCCCATAAAGCTTATAATCAATTCTTATGTAGTTATTTACAATTTTAAATGTTTAACAATCGCAACATCAGGGTGACTTTGTTTTGATCAAACTAATGCTTAATATCTAAAATTGTACATTTCCAAACAAACGTATTTTTGTATTGGCTTTATTTAATTGATATTACCTTAAATTTCCTGATAAGTGCCACACTAAAATTAATACGATGGCTCTTTGCAACGGATCTTGTAATTTTGAACCATGAACCTTACTCCTAACTTCCACACCATAATATATAACGGTCTTAAAGTCACGGCAAAGCTCCTCATACCAGTTATAAAATGATCCTTATGCATAAAACACGAATCCACACTTTGTTTGGAGTTCATTAATTTCAAAATCGGGCTATTGCATTCAATTGATATTGCACTGAATATCACATTAGTTTCGGTATCATTTTGTTTTGTCTATTTTTTAATTATGATGTCACCAGAGTTTTTGAATAGGCATTTCGCTCCAAATCACTTTCTTGTATCTCAATCAAGTGACAGCAAATATGCCTGAGCTGTGAATGCGCTTATTTTTCTCCCGCCAATCCATACACAGATTTTGAGGAAATTCAAATATAATGAGTTGCTTGATTTATTTTGAATTAACGTTGGAATAAAACTGTTGGTAACGGATCTCTTAATTCGGAATCACATCCAAGTAACGAGAATGAAACCTGAGCTGATACATCACTTTCTTACCTTTCCAGGTACACCACATGAGGACTTATAGGTTCGGTTAATTTAATTTGTATATATATATATCTTTTTTCTGCAAGCGAAATCACAACTTAAACTCATGATCTGAACTGAGAACTCCCGTTTACGAGGTTTGTTGACCTTGACCATACAATTTATATTATGGTACACTGTCTTTTCTTCTACTTGACGATCGTTGCTGGAAACGATCTTTAGAGATCATCATCACTTTCCAAAGGAATAATTTTCTCAACCACATTCTAGAATCAGTGGGTTATTTAGTAAAATCAGAGACGATAATCTCATCAAAGAACTGAATAACCCTATGTTTTGGAATTGATCTAAGTGTAATAGTAGTTCAAACATCATGGTGGAAAATATATTTTGATATAAACAACCTTAAAATGAAATCTATCATAGTGTTGAAATTTGACTAAAAAGTAGTCGGATCAACTATCAAAGGATTCCATTCAAATTAGTCGTATATTCAGGTCGAATGACATTGAATGTTTTGAAGCACAAAGTCTGAACCAGGAGCATGGCTTACGTTTGCAGACTGGGTGCCAGTTAGAGCCTCGACCTTGTCATTCAATCAGGGTTGAAAATTATGAAGTGCATTGATCGCGATTAGCGTACTTAAAAGTCGAGCAGAACAAGTTGAAAGTAAAACAGAGTACTATTACTCGTATATTTCAGTTTAATATTTCGAA
Source organism: Trichonephila clavata (assembly GCA_019973975.1). Classification (NCBI taxonomy): domain Eukaryota; kingdom Metazoa; phylum Arthropoda; class Arachnida; order Araneae; family Nephilidae; genus Trichonephila; species Trichonephila clavata. The sequence continues at coordinate 214,989 of BMAO01033043.1, forward strand.
GGAAAAAAAATATCACCATTTCCACAAATATATTTCATTTCTACTTCTACAGGTAGAAAATAATTTTAAACTGAAGAATAGCCTTATTCTAACTATGGTATGACATTTATCAACGAACATAACTTTCTGCTTATTGCTGCTGTGTGTATTGTACATAAAATCTAATATAATATAATCCAAAATTCATTTCAAATATTTGCGGTAGTTTCTGGCAGATATTTAATGTTTATGAGTTTTATTTTCTTAATATACTATTGACAAATTAGCTGATTAATATTTATGATCCCTTCATGTAATGCTTTTTCTCCTTTCATTTTTACTAAACATATTTATCTTACAAATAATCTCACAAGAGTCAAAAGAAAGAACAGTTTTGAATCACGTTGTTAATGAAAGCTATTTTCTTTTAGTTTTGCAAATCCCTAACAGGAAAAACTCCACTCGCTTGTAAATAACTTATTCCAAGTCCCTTTCACTTAATTGAATTTCCACTTTCCATCAGGGAAGTAAATACAAACTTGGCTTGGGCTCTCTGACATTTAGACTCTCATAAATCTTTCAAAAATCCTTTTGTTCTGTCTGCTTCGCAATTTTCAGAAGTCTATCTCCGCATCTGTCTTTCATCAAGCTGTTACTTCTACCAATGAGTGAGGCATAAATTTTGAATGACTTCAAGGGCTCTTAAACTAACTTTCTTTCAATTTAGCTTAAGAATAAGGAATATTGATGGATTTTAAAATATTAAGCTGAAGCACTTGAACCACTTTTGTATTCATTATAGGTATTAACACGCATTTTTTTCTACTCGCATTGTCTGAACGAAACAAACTAATCGGATTTAAAAGATAATAAGATAAATCTAAAAAAACCTTTCATGGGATGAAGTTGAACATGAATTTTTACCTGCCTCTCCTAGTTCTAATCCCTTGAAGTAGAACTTCCCCGTTTTCCCAAATTTTTTATTCAACTTCTAGCTGTGTCTTACAACTAGATAATAACATCGTAATTTTAAACAATTGACTAGACCAGAGGTGAGGAATATTTTTACCATTAAAGTCCTCATGTAAATTAAGTAGTAATACAGTGGCTTACACATTGCTTAAATCTTAAACCGTATACGGTTGATGTACCTCTAAATGCAACTTTTATAATATTCTGTATAGATTTAACAATTTTCAGCATTATACAGAAATTTAAAAATATTAAATCCTTATTTATTTATTATTTGCCATAAAAAGTTGCAATATAAAATATCTTTGTATTCTCACTTAAGGGTAAAACTTGTTATAAAACATTAATCATTTACTATCATTAAATTATTATTACATTCATAGATACCATTGAAACTTTTTATATTTCATCGTTGGGATTTTTATTGATGTAAGCATGCATATATTTGAATTAAGCTTCATAACGCGAAGCCTTGATTGATCCTCTAAATGAGCATGTCTGGTAGCGTAGCAAATTTGCACTAGGTGGCTTTCTTACATTTGAATACAGTTGGCTTTTCCCACAAGCAGGCAAAATTTAAAAAAATACGTACATTCGTGTCGTTCTTTATTTAATTCGATTGATTTGCAAACGGCTGTAATCTTTAAAATTAATTATTAGTAAATATAAGTGCTAGCTTTTATGAAGGTCACACAAGAAACTCATAGATGCCGCGGGTTCCTCACTTCTAGACTAGACCATACGTAGTATAATGCTACGATGTTAATTTATGATCTCTATAATTTAAGATTACTATCTTACATTACGTGATACTGAAATTGCAACAGCAAGAAAGTTACTAGAATGCAAAAATACACCGCAAACAAAGGCAAATAGCAACATTAAATGATGCTTATCTTAAATAATATTCACCAATTCATTACACAGAGCGAGAGCTTCAGCTCAGTACGTAATATTACAACCACAGACAGCAACAAAAAAATGAGAGGTATATATGATGTTTTGAAGGTTGGTTCTCCATTCTCTGTCCCTCATTTTGCATTCGTTTCTTACGATGGTGGAAAGACATGAAAGTGACGTTCGATTCATGGCAATTCAGGAAGGGGGGATGGTGAGCAGGTGGTATTTTACAGAACTCATTGACTCATGTTTAAATATATGAACGGACGTCATCCTGCTGGTAAAGGACATTGAACACCCCCAAAGAAAGGGGAGTGTCATCGACAGCAGTACATCATCCATGTATCGTTGGCCCATCATAATGTTCTTAATACAAACTGGATGTGACCTGCTATAGTAGCACATAATTTATTCACTTGAGAACACCTCTATTCCATTCAATTGCCTATAACTCATTATTTCGGCACCTTTACAAACGGAATTATAGGGGCCACTTTACATGGGCCAACGTTGTGGGACCAATGACAGCCTTTAACATAAGATATGAGTGCAGGCTACAATCAACCAGTTATTATTCTAGTGCATATGCGAACGTCAATGATGTACTGCCAGTGCTGCGAAATGGTGGCAAAAGTGGCATATCGAGCCATCACCACTTGTTGTCGGATGTCTCAATCCACGCCTACTGACATTGCTCTGAGCATACCGGTTACCCAACAACTTTGTCATAGCTGGCGTATCATGGACATTTCTAGGTGGGTGTCAGCTGAATCTGATGCATGGACTAACCTGTACTTCTCAGTTAAATCCCTATATTCTTCACAAAATTATTTGTTCATTTTCTTAATAACAGCGATAAGCTTTAAATTCTTATGGATATACAAAAATCATAAAGAACATGAGTCAATTTTGCATACACATTTATAGCTTTCATTTCAATTTTTTTTATTGAGACTCGTGCAACCCCTGGATCTACCTCGTGGACCCCAGAGTTCCGTGGAACACAGTTTGAAGACAACTGGTTTAGAATATTCCTACAGAACATAATATTTTAGAATTTTCCTTTAGAATAATTTTTTTCCAGCTTTATAATATACTATTAAAATTTCAAGAAAAGCATATTTATACAAAAAAATTATTCAAAACAATTTTTATCAATATTACATATAACTATGCTATTAACGTATAGCAATTTTTTTCTATAATCTCAGTATAGAAAATATATTTTTTTTCTATATTCTAGAATTTAATTCATTGTTTCACTTATATTTCTCGCTTGAAACAAGAAATTAAAATGACTGAAAAAGGACCCGAATGTTTTCCAACCAGCGGAATAAAATGTTTTCGTAATGCAAAAAATAACCATGCGTAAAATACACACACAAAAAATCTTTACATTTCTTTTATTTTCCGCATTATATACACCAAGATAAGTTAATTTTTCCACTTTTAATATCATCAGCGTCAATCTCAGAAGAAAATGTTAGGTCTTCACTCTTCGCAGAATTCATTTAAAGCGGATGATTCTGATATTAATGGATATAGTTTGGGAGATCTTGGTATCTACCATCATTAGCAAGGAAACTAATGAAATATTCAGATTTCAAAAGCTCCCAAATTTTCTTAAGATGATTCCGAATTTTCTGGGTTGTGGCTCAGCGTTTTGATCTAATGTTTATTCAGAATCATTAAATGGCACCAGAAATGTTTAAAATAGTTTTGGAGGAAGTAGCGTAAAAGAGAAGTGGTTGAGGAAGGGGGAGATATAATATACTTGCAACTGGTTTTAATGGATTTTAATCAAAGTATGCAAAGCAGTTTTGAGAAAAGAACATATATTTTAACCGTGAGCCCTTCGCTCGCTTGGGAATAGATACTTAGTTATAAGTTATGTAATTTCATTTCTGCACTTTTCCCCCTTCTTTTCAAGTTATTTAAAAGCACAAGAGTTTATTTTTACTACGTATTTTTACTTTCAAAAATATTTTTTTCATGCACTAAAAATAGAGTTATATTAATGGCACACTATAAAGCATCTGGAGGGTTATTGCCGACTTGCCCTATAATTTTGAACCAGGATCAAGTGATGAGGTGGACATTGGAGCTGGCGTTTCTTCCACTGAATTACTACACCATGCCACTGAGAGGACTTTGAGCCCGACAGATTTATTGTGCATCAGCCCTCTCTGCACGGTGGAACTTCACCAGGGCTTGAACCCGTGACACGCAAGCCACGAATTCGTTACCATAACCACTAGGCTACCACAGTCACATTTATGTCCTAGAAATAAATATGTTACGGGTTTGAAAAAGGATTCTTGCGTGTAGACGCATTTTTTTTAATGTTTGCCGCTTTCAGCTATGTAAAAAATAATACAGAATAATAATTTCTAATCTTATCTTTATTTTTATGCGAATTTCTGCTGAGAGAAATAGTAGAAAAATTTCCCTGAAAAACACATTACAAAGTATGAAACCTATCGATACAAAGATAATTATACGGAGTAAAAAGGTTTATAGCAAATAAATTTCCCCTAAACTTTTAAATTCTCACTGAGCAAAAAGCCCAGGTAACCGAGTAGTCTTGATTAGGAGTTGTTAGCTGATAGTGTTTAAATCAAATAGTGAGTTCCACTATACATTCTTTTTAAGTCTCTGTCTCAGGTATAGGAGCTCTGCATGTGAATCCCAAAATGATCATGTGATGTAATGTGTTTGTTATGGCAACTCATCCCACAGATTCTTGATAATCCCTACAAAAGAGAATTTGAAATAAGCGTTTTCCTTCTTCCTGAAGGAAATTAAATCAAATTAAATTTGGTCAAAGGTATATCAGTACTACTACAAACGGTAAAAAAAAAGCTGATTTCGAAATGGGAATGACGAAATTATGGAAATTTAATGCTTATATGTTAATACGTAAGTGCTACGTAACTATCATTCTGCTAATAATATATTGAAAAGACCATTTTGAAATTAAAATTTTGGAATGGACATATGCACGAAGCACCTTGAAAGGAACTACAGGGTATCGCCGAATGCCGTATACAAACTTGGAGGGGAGATAGCGAACATTGGGAGGAGCTATAATTACATAAAAAACATTGTGGCGCTGTACGAGAGCTCGTAAGGTCAGAACATATAGTTTCCTCATTTCAGACATGAACAGCATGCGATGAGCATAAATCGTTGTACGAACGCCCAGTTGGTGGATATCCACTTCATCTATGACTTAACCAAAGGAAATGAAAGTGTAGCTGTCCGGTTGTATGGGAAAGATATCCAACGAGGCGGCAACCGAATCATCAAACGTTCACTCGGGTGCACCAGAACCTGACGGAACATGGATCTTTCATATGCACGATTGACGACACGCCCACCAATTTGGAAATGGACCTGGTGGCATGAATATCCATCGCTGCTGCTACGATCCATGAAACACCCGGTATTTTCGAACATGTCTACTAATCTATGTCGCGTAGGTGTCGTGCGTGCATACATGCCAATGGTAGCAATTTCAAACACCTCCTGGGATACTTTAATATTATACTTTTAATTTATTATTGTTTTTTGTTTTGTTTTTGTAATAAAGCGTTTTACATTACATTCTACATAGTAGCCTTACGGTCTTTTTCTCGTTAGGGTTACGTTTCCACCCATGCTTTCCTATGCAATGATAGCTCCTCAGGATGTTCTCTACCTCTCCTCCAAGTTTATACAAGACATTCAAGGACACCCTGTGTACAATGCGTGACCAAATTATTGTGACCACTTGACACTTATACAGAGATCAGCTATAACTTCTCGTAGGCGTCACTACAAGGCGAGATAGCTGTTAATAGGTATTGCAGGAATAATGAAGCGTTAATTGTACTGTTTTGCTTGTGAAGATGTAAGCTGAAAACTTCATTTTGCTATGTTTGAATGCTGTTGGTTGAAGATGGTCGAAGCGTGAAAACCAGTATCACCCAAACACTGCACCCAAGAGCAGTGGTTATCAATGTTTACAGAGAGTGGATTACCAAGCAGAAAATCGGGCGTCAGGCTTGTGGTCATCATAGGCTATTGAAAATTCGCTCGGAAAGGAGGATAGCGAAAGTTGTCCAGTCTAACAGGAGAGCATCCGTGCTGTAAATTTTGGGGAATCTTAATCAAGAAGCAACTGCAAACGTTTTTGAACGAACCGTTAGCTGCGTTAGCTCATGGTATAGGCTATGGTAGCCTATGACCTGTTCAAAATCCTCTACTGTTGACCTTGAACAAGAACTGAAGTGTTCTGTTCGTGAAGGATCATAAGAGTTCTTCTGTAGATGACTGGAAAAGGGTCATCTGGTTCGATGAATCACGTTTTCAACTGCACCATATAGATAGCAGGGGGCCAATATGGAGAAACCCAAATGAAAGTACGAACCCCATCTGCATTGCCATAACTCTTTACTGCTTGAGGCAATATTATGGCTTTACGGATGTTTACTTGGCTTAACATGGGTCATTTGTTTCGTGTTGAATAACGCCTGAATGCCCAAGGGTATTTAAGTGTTAACACAGATTAAGTATATCCTTTTATACAAATAAAGTACACTGCCAGTGATGGATATTTTCAGTAGAACAATGCTCCCTATTACACTGATGGAATTATCCACAAATGGTTCAAAGAGCCTGACAGAAAATTTACTTTGCTTAGTTAGCCTGCAAAATTACTAGATTTCAATCGAATTCAGAATTTTTAGGATGAGATCAAATGGGGCATCTGGCAATTAAATCCAGTACCAACCAATCTGAAGGCATTGAAAAGTGTAATTCATCGGATGTGGCCTTACATTCCTCATATCATCTACCGACAATTCATAGAGCACATGCAATATTAAGGTAAAAAGTGGTCCAGTATTATATTGAAGAAGTAGTTATAATAATTTGGCCATTCAATGCATACATTTATTTTGTACATTACAGAAATCTACTTCATTCTTTTATTCTCTGATCAACATCTAAAAGATGATTTTTGTCTCCACTCAAGTCATGACGCAATAGATCTTTTCTTTCACATTTTCTATAAAGATTAAATCGCTTGATAGATTGATATGTTGCTATCCATTACTATTAAACATGCTTTCTCCTACTAGAATGCACAACCAGTTATTCTTCCCAATCAACCTTCAAAAGGCAGGATTAAATATTTAGAATTTAGAAGCTATAATAGAATATTCTCGGTTTCCCCCAATGATGAAATGGCCTCGCATATAAAGAAGGCGATGTTAGAATTCTACCGGTTCATGGTCGATGTTTGCCCCCTCAGACATCGTATTCGTCACCGTAATTCGACTGCTGTAGCCTAATGATCATGATCACAGACTCGTGGCCAGTGGTCATTAGCTTCACACCAGTGTCACTGTACACCCGCCATGTAGAGGGGTTGATGCACGTTAAATCTGCCATGGCTCAAAGTCATCGGGTTGGCGTAGTGTGGAAATTCGAAGAGATAGGAGCCAGCTACGGTGTAGTCCTCGTCATTTACGTGTGGTTCAAAATTGTAAGGTCTGTCGTCAGGAATTACATTAAACCGTGTAAGAAATATAAATAGGGTTCAAAGATTAAGAAGTCACTTTGCTCCGGATTACCATGAATCCATTTCACAGCAAAACAACCGCTTATGACCGCATAAGAGAAGCGATCCAATTTCATCTAAGGTTTTAGTAGAGAGTGAGTAGGAAGATTTCTGATAATATATTGGAACCTAGCCTTTTTTGCATTTTGACACGGGAGACCGAATGAAAATCCTTAGTCAGGAGACTTGAAAACACATAATGGTCAGCGTCCCAAACGTAGCCACTAAGACAATTGGGAGTAGTTTTTAATCTGAAGTGATGCAAATAAGATTTGAGGACTTGAATGACATACGAGAGAGGCGACAACACTCCCTTCTACTAGGGAAAAGTCTTTCAAAATAAACTGAGGACTGAAAGAGTTGGCTCATATCCAATCAATCACACATAGCTCGATGTAGAAATTTTGCAAGTAAAGTACTGATAAGCTATCTGACAGTTACTCAAAATTACTAATTCACTGCTCTAGCAGTCCTTTGCGCTTAGCTCAAGAATTCTTAACGAGCAGATCGGGGATAAATTTAAGGAATGTACAAGAGACAAATCTACGTGAATCTTTCTTTTCAGTTTTCTAATTAAGTATTTTTTTTCTTTCTAATATTTCTAGAAAGTCACATTGCATCTATAATCAAGCATAGCCACTCTACAGTCTATCAATCTTATTTACAATTAACAAAAACAGTTTTTATTTAATTATTTCTAATGGATCAATTTTTTTCTAAATTATGAATGTGTTTCTTTTTAATGTGTATCGAAAAACCTCTGCATGGGATGGTATGAGTAAATTTAAAAATAAACAGCTTAAATTAAAATATTTTTTGTTTCGCATTATAAAACGGATTATTAACAATGAGCTAATATTCTAAACAATGCTTTATCTGTTTTCCTTAAAATGCAACATCCTCTCATAGAAAATAAGTGTAGGTGCGTAGTGTGATGAAATACAAATTACTTATTCCGGGGGAAAATGTAATGATATATGTCCCATCTAAGAAAATACTTGATACCGACAATGTCGCCGAAAATTTGAGATAGGCTTTTATTTTTCCAAGGGAAGTTTTAAAGAAACTTTATGATGCTACGCCATGAAACATATTCAGAAGTAAAGGTTCTTTTCCTAAGGCCACATTTGAGATTATCTATTTTCCCTCTTAAAAATGGGACAAACCAGACATCTACAAAGCTGCTGATCAGTACAAAATTTTCTAAAAAGCGATTTCTTTGTAAAATAAAGATTCTGTATATTTTAAACGTTGTTATCTATATAAAAAAATTTTTAAAAAATCACTAATGAATACAAATAATAGGAACAACGTAAAAAATAAAATTTAAAATTTAAAAAAATGGTTTAAAATATTCGTATTTCGAACATTAAATCTTTTATCGTATGATAAATATTCTTTTTTTTTCTTTTGGATATTTAAAAATATATAAAATTGCAAATTTTGATAGTTGGTTATTCAATCGAAATTCCTAATACCGTAAAGTCTTGAAAACTCGACCTAAATGGACAGAAGAGTGGCAGAGTTTACAAAAATGCCGGATTATCGAGAATGTTTAAAAAAAAATGTATGAGTGTTTTCTCAGAAAATATTGTACTGCAATTTCCCCTAAATTAAGGAAAAGCACGTATTTTATGAAGGCATAGAGTATTTAGTACATGAAAACGAAAATTAATAAAATTCATAGAATACAGTAATTTATCAGATCGGGCACACCTCAGAAAAAAACTTTATGAAGGCATAAAGCTGTCTATAATGAAAATTAAGTAGTAAAATGCAAAAACTGCATTATACAAAAACTAACTACTTTTTTTTAAAGAAATGTATAATGCCCTGCCTTCTACTATGCTGCACTCTGCGTTTCAATGCTTCATCAAGAAGACGACGAAGGTAAAGTAAGTCCAATACCGAAGCGCATTGTTGTTCAAAATACTGAAAGGCGGTTTCGCGACAGCCTTTTGTTCCTCAATATATTATATGTTAGGAGATTGTTCGGTTCAGGCAACATTAAAGCCGTGACCGTTATCCAGTATTTTTTCATTAATTGTGATAGTATCAATAAGTTATGCATCGGACACCTTGCTAGAAGTGTAGCCGCGTTATCCGCACTTCCGGGTTATCGACAGCCGAGTTTTTTTTCGGGACTCTACTGTATAATTAGTCATGTCGCAAGTTCTGATACAAAAATTTGAAATTTGCTACTATTGTCCAAACGTAGCATACGATTTTAAACTTCAACGTAGGACATCGTCTGCAGACTTTTTTAAAAAATTGTGGTCTTTTACGTATATTGTTCTAAATCAGTCAAAGCTTTAACATTACAGAATAAACGTCTAGCAGAAGCGAGGAGCAATTATTTCTCTGCATCTAAAAAAAATTCCATCGGAGATTTGTAAGTTTTTTAAACTTTTAAGCAACAAATGGTTATTCATTTATAGAAGAATTAAGATATCTGAAATAAACAGCACTGAAGACCGTATTAGAAGCGGTTGCTCGTGCCCCATGAGAGCACTAGCTCTCCTTAAAGCAGTTACGGAGAGAATTTGCCGAAATCTTTGTCGAAGGTAGAATATTCTTGCCAAACAGAAGAACGCGTCAAAAAGAACACTGTATTGCATAGTAAACTAAGACCTTAGAAGACTAAGGTCTTAGACTAAGAAGTTATCGAAGAATAACAGGTCATTTTCTTGCAAAAGAATTAAAGCGCTAGAGGTACACTTGAAGCAAAAGCACTGTTATGATGGCATGCTCATAATGTCCACAGATGAATTCAGTTCACCGACAAAAAGCATTTTGAGGTATAAGAAATCTTTCTACCGTCAGGATGACCATGTATTCGCAAGTACCCATGAAGATAAAGAGAAGAAAAATTGCGTCCAGAGAGCTTGTTGCGTCCTGAAGGTCGTTGACGTGAAGGTTCGAAGAAGCAGACATGATCACAAAAATAACTAATTTTATTTAATCTTCGACACTTTACGAAATCTGTAATTTTGTAATTTAACTCTGGGAGCAATAAGAAATCCTAACCCGTAATCAAATAACTAAATTATCGAAACTACTGATCTTGATTAAAGCTCCTTTAATGATCCTTCTGGAAGTCTGATAGTAAGGTCAGCTCCACGTTTGGTTACTCTTAACCCTTTCCTCTGATGAATTCTCCTTCTAATATTAATCTTACTAAACAGCGATTGGTGGTCGCGTTTCTTAACTCTTGGATTTCAGCTTAATGATCAACACTAGACCATTATCTCGCAAACTCAACGACTGGCACTTAAATAAAAGTTACATTTGAATAAAATCAAGTCATCTCAACGGAAAGAGGTTTTTAAACTAAAAGAACAGTAAAAGAATATTTTCCCCAAAAGGATTGGTTGTTGTTTCTTATCCGAAAAAGTGTAGCTGAGCCTACACCTTCTCCATAAAACCAAAAATTTCCGAAAAATCCAGAAATAAATTAGGATTTTCTAAGCCATCGTCAAAAGTAAAACTCAAACAACTAAGAATATGACTGGGGAAGGCCTGATCAGGCCTTGCACCTATGACACTCTGGAAAGACTTTCTGACCCTGTTGAAAAGTAAGAGATTTGATGTGGTCACTAAAAAAAGGGGCGATAGAGCCGTCTGCTGATCTCTAGGAATATTAAGTTGGACGAGAACGAGGTTTCTTCCCACAATACCAAGGGTGAGCAGAGGGTATTCTCCAAAATGCATTCAATTCTATCCTTTTAATAGAGGAATGTTCAACAAAAGTTAGACAAGTGTGACCCAGAAAAGTGTCAGCCGGCAGACTTAGCCAAATTATCGGCTATCTCGTTACCATTTAATCCAATATGGGAGGGGACCCATTGAAAGTTTATACAGTGAAGTATGTATAGTGACTAGAAGAAAGTCGAACCACAATATCTAGAATATTTAGGCTTGTCATACCCCCAACAGTTGTCCAATGAGAAAGGTGCTGTATATAAGCATAGAATGTAGTAGAAGACCAGAATAGAACCCGTTACAAGCTCATCATCAGGATTCCAATATGGTATGGTGCGGTGTCAGGTATAAAGGTGTATCAGATTAATTTTTTAGAGAAAAGAGTGAAAACCACGATAGAGTTCATCAAGACATTATCTTAGAACCGACAATGAAGTCTTTAAACGTAAACCTGTTCAATGTAAAAGGTTGGACTTTTCAATAGGAGTCTGTTTGCTCATAAGTCGAAGATGACTTAGCAGTGGAAAAAATGAGAATGTACCAGACTTCACAAAACATAAAGATTGCCCTTTCAAGCTGTTCAGATTTAAATCCATTCGACTTTAAATTGTGTTCAGTATTGGAGGTGGAGGCGAAGGTGTGCCAAAAAACACCATCCCAAATTTAGCAGTCTTAAGCGTTCTATAAGGATTTAGAAATGGATATTGTAACGTTGATCGGGGTTCGAGGATTTTATGTAAATCAGTCGCAAGGAATAAGACAGTTCGTTAAGAGTGGTGAGAATTTATTGTCGAAAATCAATCCTTGAAATACAGGATTCAGCAGCAAAATTTGCAGAATAAACATCAGAAGGACTTCACACCTTCTACAGCACTCAGACACAATATCAGTGTCTAAAATACAAGTAGGCTAGATTATTCTCAAGCATCGTTCGTACTACTAAACAGCCGAGCTAATCCAAATTCTTCTCTTCACGGTCAAGGCAAGACTACCAATCACTAGTTAAAGCACTACTAACTAATCGCTGGTCAAAACAAGACTAACTAAGCTTCGGCGAGCATCTCTTTATTTATAATCTTCGTGGATCTTTCGTGAAAGATCCGATTGTGTCATAAATCGTGAAATTAGTAGATTTCTCCACTAGTTTCTAGAAGAATCCATAGGGTGCCAAACTCACCAAAAATGATACCAACTTGGCTCTATTGCCAAGATTTCGCCAAGTTCCCATTGAATCGCATTGTAAAGTAAGGGACAATGTTTCTTGCGAATATTACAGTTTTGATATAAAATAAATATAACAGAGTAGTAAATATGCATTACATATCTAAATAGAAATTATTTGCACTATTTTACTCAAAATTCATAACAATATTCTAATGGAAGTAGCGTGTGCCTCGATAGATGATTGGTCAAAGAAATTGAAAGCGCTAGTGGAAAGTCAGAATTTGATAATTTTGAATAAAATATACTATATAGTAAATTTAAAGGTAAAATAATACTTTAAGAAGATTTAGTTTTAAATTTTTTTATTACAATTTTTTTTTAAAAATTCTTTTTTTAACCATATCAGAACTTAAAAGTACGAGTAAGAAGAATTATTGAGTTTATATGTATTCAACCATCCCTATATGTATCAAAACCTTCAAAACATGTGGTCTTCAGTTTAAAAGTTCCAGGAATAAAGCAGAAATTACGTTGCTAATGGACGAAGAAAATTACATAATTCAAAACACACACTTCATTGCGAGCCTCTTGCGTTTGCGTTAATCTTGGTTGTGCTGTAACTATTTTTTATGATTACAAAAGCTGTAAAATCTACTACAGTTTTGATAATCTTTGTTCTTCGCAGCAAAATGAAAAATCGAAAATTTTAGAATACTCGATAAGGCCTTGATACAGATGCATAGATACATAGTGAAAACTATACATATAAAGTGTATCAATGTACTAAAAGGTTTTATGTAAATGACTTTTCATTTTTATTTATGAGTACAATGACTTTTTTTCATCGAATAGCTGGTGCCAAGAGCTCGAGGTTCTTAAAATGGAATGAGAGCCAACACCGGTGTTTATGGGCAGTAATGAAAGACTTCATGATGGATCGTAAAACGGTATGAATTCAAAAAAGTATGTGTGTAAGTATTTATTTTACGAATTTTTGGTGATTTTACGACAGTACATTAAGTCACTCCAAATTGAAGTTGAGCACCAATATGTCTTTCCTCTTTTCTTTTTATTTATTTTTGAAGCTTGTGAAAATTCGTCAGGATTTTTTTTAAGTAAAATGCGAGTAGAGTAGATATAGTTTCTGCAGTGAGCAAGAGTTAAGTTTTTCAGCATTGTAGGCTAAGTGAAAAATGTACTATTTTCACTATAATGTGTTTGGTTCAATTTTTATCTGGATAAAAATTCTTGTTTTTACCTTAGAATAACAGTTATGCATTTTTGATGCCTAACATTTTTACTCTCTGTTGTTGGATATTTGTTGGAGTGATTTCGTGAAAAGGGACGGAAAGGCGTAATAGGAAGTCGGAGGAAGCGCGCGCTGTTTGATTTGACCAATTCAGCGCCTTGGGGGTGTCTCTTCGCTAGCCTCGTCTCAGGGTCCAACTGTAGTAGAAATTAAAACGCCCGCCTACCGCACATACCAGCAAGTCTTATTAGACTTCATCCAGAATAAACTTGTTATTCTTACGCTCAAATGTCAAAATCTCGGGGATCGTTGTATGTGAAATCTCTCTCTCTCTCTGAGGATATATTTATATATGTGTAAACCATATATTAACAATTATATTTCTTGTTAAGCATCTGACAAAGCTAATCATTCTTAAAAAAATAGGAGTAAGTAATATGGAATTATTTGAATAAATATTTAAGTGCTTATCATTTTCATACTTTGAGGTTAATTCTTGTCGCTGTCAATATAATATTTTTCATTGTGATTAAAAAAGATTTCTTGATTAAAAAAAACTAATTAAGTAAACGGGTATTTTTGATTTTCTCTAATATTTCTAATTTTTAAGCATACGCTTGACGGTGTCTCTTCGCTACCCTCGTCTGGGGGTCCAACTGTAGTAGCAATTAAGACGCCCGCCTACTGCACATACCAGCAAGTCTTGTCATTTTGGTGGTCGCATACATTTCTCCGAATCAAACAGTTAAAAAAATTATAGATTTCCTGCATTTTGTACTTTACCGTATACCGAAGGTGGTTCTGCTCTTTTTAAAAATAAATTATAGTTTAAAAAAAACTAAAAACACGCTTTTATACTCAATCGAACTAAAAAGTAAGAAAATAATTCTTAAAATAAGAATAAAATGATTAACGAGAAAATTAATATCATTGGGGAAAAAGCGTAGGGTGCTTTTTATTACATTTTTACCCTAAATCTGAATAGAAGTTATAGATATTATAAGAATTGATACATTTATAGAACACCCCACGCTTTTACCCCAATGACATTCATTTTCTCGTTAATTATTTTATTCTTATTTTAAGAATTATTTTCTTACTTTTTAGTTCGATTCAGTATAAAAGCGTGTTTTTTAGTTTTTTAAACTATCAACTATTCATAGTTGAATTTATCCTTGCGTTTGATATTTGAAGCTGGAATTACGTGGCTGTGGAATTAGTCTTGCTCTACAATGGATATTAATTAACGGGTCTGAATTGTATTTATTCTCTCCGTTTACGGGGCCTCAGATGAGTCCCGTATCGTTATATTAGATTCCGTCTCTGTAGAACAGGTCAAACAAATAAAAGTGTTAAGAAGAAGTTCAAATTAAAAAAAATTTTAATGTACCATGTTTTTATAATGGACTAAAAATTATTAAATTCCTCATTTTCTTTTTTAGCATTTTCATGCATTGTCATCCACTTCTGAGCTATGGTCGAAATTTCAAGTATCTAGCTCATCGGAAAGTCATACAGTCTAAAATCAATTACAAAATTCGACCCGGACAGACATTAAAGAAAGAGAGTTAATAAAAACATGGTAATATTAAGTGTCAATCGATTTTTCAACTTTTAAACGTATTGCTATAATGTTCATTCGTATCATCACTTCTGAACGTATTGCTTTATAAAAATAAAAAATATTTAGTGGTTAGAACGTAAATTATTTTTTTTCACATACACGAGCCATTTTTTTTTATTTTCATTTTCAGAAAAATGTTTATACTATGATAGGAAATTGCTAACACACTCACCCTCCATTTTCTGAGATACAGAACACTTTTTTTTATTTGTTTTATTTCTTTTAACGCAAGTGTATTTTATACTTGCATAAAATTAGCTTTAAATTTAAAACACTCTTTAGGTTTACACCTTATTCTTTTAGTCGCCAAATCTGAAGATGATGTTGAAATTATTTACCAAATCTGAAAATGGTATATGGAATTAGTCGCCAAATTTAAAAATGGTACATGCAATAAGTTGCCATATCTAGAAGTGGTTAATGAAATTGTCGCCAAATCTGATTATCTTTATTCCTGACGAACCTGAAAATGACAATGGAACAAAATTATGAAATTATTGTATTGTCATCGGTCCTTGAGAAGTATGCGAAATTTCGAATTAATTTGACCTTTTAATGTAGATAAAAATTGAGTTCCAAGATTCTGTTACATGCAAGTGAAACTTATAAAAGCGTATTAAAAACTATTACTCGCTTCGCATGATTTTGAGTGGTGATTTTCATGTAACTTCAGTTTGCCAGAAGCTGAGCCCCACTCATAGCTTTTCTAAAAGATTAACTCAAGCTCGAAATGAACACTAATCGAAATGTTTCGACACCTAACAGTGGTACTGTTATTGACGTCGTTTTTCAACGATTTTTAAATACTTTGAAATCACAAGTATATGTGTCATACTTTAGTTTTCATAATCTATTGATTCCGCTCTTCCCCAAATTGAACAATAATAAATATTTTTGATAAAAAAACTGCATTACTCATTGTGTTAATTAAATAAAATTTTCATTAAAGATATAAGTATTCGATAGAAAGTTATTTCCAGTCATAACCGATTCATTTCTTTCAGGATTAAAGTCACTATTGCGTATTTACCATGATAAGTCAGATGTTACACATCATATGCGACTACTGTAAGACTCGTTTCATTTTTTTAAAAAAA
>BMAO01033044.1:0-23535 GCA_019973975.1 Trichonephila clavata
AAACAGGGCCCCCAACATGTGTAAGCAAAAATCGTAAGATATTAAGGTGCCCCAAAAAGGACCTTCAAGGAGTTTTTGATACTGGGCCTTCTCAGGACTAGCTACGCCACAGACTCAAGATGACTGTCGTGATCTAACATTAATGTCCTAAGTGGATGGTCCCCTTGTGAATGTTTTCTTACCAAATCTTAGTAGACAATGCCATTTCTCATATTTTGAAGATCAAGTACGCAAAATGTCATCAAAAAAAGCAATAAAACCAGATTTGTATATATTAATACACACAATCAGAATCTTTGTTCTATGGATAATTTGAGGAGTTGAATTATGTTCTCCCTCTTACAATTTCATTTCAATCTTGCTCTTTTAAATGTATCTGCATTTCATATACATACTTACGAGATGTAAACTGTACATTTTATTGGACGTAAGAGGAATGAAATTAACGTTTTTATGACTCAGAAATTATTTTAAAATAAAATAAACTGAAGAGAAAATTGTTTCCCGAAAAACATATTATCTTTCATTCCTGTGGATTATAAATGTTTTTGTATTTATTAGGCATTATAAAAAGAGGAGTCAACGTTTTGAAAACATTGCACCAAAATTATCACTAACGAAACTAAAATATTTAACAAGCGCTAACGAATTATGCTCAGATATGGAGACTGTAGCATTTTCCCGCCTCACAGCTGCAAATTAGCTTCCCTATGCAAATGGCATTTCGCCGTTCACATCCACACATGCACCCCTAAAATATTACAGGGTCCTTCATCTGACATCACGCTGACAACCAATGGTCGTGAGAAAACCAACACTGGATTCCACCTGGAAGCCGGAACCCCGAGTGTAATTCGAGGCGTCAGAAGCGACCGCCCCCACCCCCAAGAAAGTGGAGAGACAGTCCGTTTGAAACACTCGAAAAGGAATATAGTGTTTGCCTTCTCCTACACAAGTAACATGTTCTGTATAATTGAAATACTCAGTTGTTTGAATAACTTGTAACCAAATATAAATATTGTAATTAATATCTGTAGACGAACAAACAAATAATTTAATTTCTGAAGTCTCCGCTGCCCATCAATTATCCCAAAACGTTACAAGACGGAAGAATGTCTGAAAAACAAGTACAAAATTCCAAATTGGAATGTAAGGATAAGCAATTGAAAGCAAAATAAAGAAATAAGCAATGTAAAAACTACATGAGATAGAAAAACATGTGTGTGAGATAGCACAAGTCAATAAATGTATACAAAAAGACTAATTTAAATTGATTTAAAAGTGGAACATAAAAATGAGCATGCTAGAGAACTTTAGAGGAAGTGACTATTTTATCTTGGGAGTAAATTTCTAGTTCACACACACACACAAATGGGGTTCTGTTAAGATTGTTTGAGCTTTCTTAATTGATGATATTAACGCCCGCCGTAATATAAAACTAAACGAGGGCTATTGGGTCGGACTTTATAATTTTGGTCATGGCATTTGAGCTGGCACTTCACTCTATAAATCTTTTAAGAGTTGGGTTTTTACGATTACCTATTGATGTAAAATTATTTTTGGATAATTTAGTACTAAAAATTTCAATTTTTTCCATGTTTAAATTTGAATGTAATAAAATCGTTTTAGCATTAGCATTTCAATCTCTACAACGCGGGATTATTTTAAATGTTACAGTTATATATTTTTGTGCTGAATATGGAGCAACAAAGGCTATTATTCCATTTTAAATGTTATAGTTCTTTTAAGTTGGTTTCATCAAAGAAATTACTTGAATGATTGAAAAAAATTAGATAAATGCGTAATTGAGTGTTTATTAACGTCGCACTATAAAGCAACACGAGGGCTATTAGCAGCGGATTCGTAATTTCGAACCTCGGTCAAGAGACGCGGATGACCTCTGAGCTGGCACCGCCTTTCACCTGCATCAAATCTGAGCCTCTACAGATTTAATTTATATTAGTTCCTTTTTACCGGTGGATCTACAGTTGCACAAATGCTCGAAACTCGTGACCACGCCGGGTGAGTGAGGGCTTTATTAACGATGCACTATAAAGCTTCCCAAGGGCTATTGGTGTCTGACCTAGCGTTTTTGAACGAGGGTCAAGTGACAAGGATGACTGCCTTTTATCTCCTAACTTCCACACCACTCCAACCGGGAGAAAGTTTGAGTCTCGACATATTTAACGTGCCACGCCAAGATTTGATTCTCCAAGTTTTCAAGCAATACTAGACTCGAACTCATGTCACACCAGCCACGAGTCTGATTCCTTGACCACTATGCTACCGCGGCCTCCATGATACGCCAGCTGCGAGCTCATGACCATAACCACTAAATAATTGAGTAATCAAACTATTACGTATTTTGATCTTCTCAAGACTTTTAGTTAATTTCCTAAGAAATACTGATTTTTTTAGAAAAAGTGATTTTGCGTGCTTTTGAATAACTAGAACTTGGTCTAATGTTGTAAGAAATTTTTTAAATTAATAACATATTAATGAATAGCATGTTATAAGTAATAATATAATGTTTTGTGTCTTATGCAAATTCCAGAAAGAGCATCCTCACACAGAGCGAACATTTTTCTAAATTAAATTGAATATCAAACTAGAAACTTGATGATTGAACCGAGTGAATAGAGGGAGTGGCATCACAGGTAATCTCGTAGCACCAACACTAATTGTACTTTAAATTCAAATTGTATTTTTTAATTCAATTCAATTTAATTTCTATTCAAACTCTTTGAGGTTAACATAAAAGACTGTCTCAAAAATTCGGAACACGTTTTTAGATTGATAAAAATCCCAATATTTACAAACATAATATGATTTTAATATGTGTACGTCTATTATATAGCTTCTCCTAATTAACTTTCACTAAATTTTCAGTTGTTTAGTAGGAAAAGTTTAAAAATTCATTTTAACATTACAATATAAGAGCTAAAATATAAGGTATATCTGATGCAGGGATAAATAGATTGGCTCCAAAAGATAAATTTATTAATTGGATTCTAAAATTTCACTTAACTACATAAGAATTTTTGGAGACAAACCGCGAGATTGCCGCCCATCCGGTATAGTGGCCAGTGAAGCTGACTGCGGTGCCGTAGGGACTGGGTTCGAATCCCGGAGAAGGCATGGGTGTTTGTGTTGTAATCCTTTCTTCTGTCTGTGTCGTATACCCCCGTGTTATACATTGCGTGGTGCATGGGGTTTAAAAAAACCCCGCGAGATTGTGAGAAATGCCAAGTAACGTGCCGAGGAACTAAAAATCATTATTCAGCGTATAATTCTCATTTTATTCTCACCAAGTATCTCAAATGGCCTATCTGTATTGTAAATCTAAAATGTGTTGTTTGTTCATTCCGTTTGTATTGGGTTTTAATACTTTATAAAGTGTATGTAGTGCTATGTTTTGAATTTTATATTGGATTTTGATGTTCAATCAAAATAATTATTTAAGATATTACTTAATATACTTTGATGTTCAATCAAAATAATTATTTAGGTAATCTTAAATAATTATTTAAGAATTATTTATGATTACCTAAAATTGAAAATTTTGCCAAAAATGGACAATTTTTTTATGATTTTTTATAGGCGATCTTATTAGCTTTATAAAAATACCAAAAAAAATAAAGTTTATTATTTTCCGTTTACTAAAACATTAACTACAAGTGTTTTAGTAAAAGCAATGCCATTACTTTAAGCAAGATATGTCATACTTTAAAAAGCGTTTTGCAGGAAATGTGTTTTTTGCAAATGCTTAAACTGGGACAGCCGCGATTGCTAAAAAAGTTTTGAAAATAATTAACTGAAATTTTTTGTTTATGTTTTGAAAAATAGCAGAAGTGTTTTAACCTTTAGATTTATAATCACTGTTTTACTACAAAATTTAGAGTCCCTTATGTTTAAATAATCACTGTTTTTTTAAAGCAATTTCATATAATAACTAAGATAAAGTGCTCTAGTTTTTGTAAAAATTAAAATATCTCTTATCCTGAAGGTCATTTCAAAAATGAATAACATAGCAACACATCAGTTAAAAAATTGAAAATTTGTTCCTAAAATTTGGTACAGAATGGATCACGTTTTACGTTATTTTTTGTAAATTTTTACCAAATTTTTCCCATTTTAATAATAATTTCTTTTACTCTTCTTAATTTTAGCATATTTTTTCTTAAAATGTACTAAACAAATCTAAAAACAACAAAAAAGTCCCCATATCTCCATTTAAAAAAAAGTTATTGCAAGTGTTGGATACCTTAAATATTGTATTTATTATAAGTAGAGGGAAAAGAGGGGAAACCCTGGTTTAACCTTGCTAAAAGCTATCTTATTTTTCTATTTTTTTTGGAGTACTGGTATTTATTTTGAATTTTTGGAGCTCCTTTTGTATTTTAAAGCATCTTGTGTATTTTCTTCTATATTGCTGATGATTTTTTTTATTTGCTTGTGGTCGTGTTTTCCCAACAGCTTTAAAACTCCTTAATTTGAATTTCTGAAACTAAATTATCATTTGAAAGTATTACATAGCCAATTTTATAAATTGAGTATGCTTAAAACAATAATTCTTCACAAATTCAATGTTTTTTGTAAACAATTTTCACTTTTTGTTGCGTATGCCTTTAGTTAAAGGTCTGTATACAAAGCTCATTACAGATTTTAACAGATTGAATAATATTTTATTATTTTTTCAAATGCAGTTACATTTCTTGATATCTGTAAAATAATATTAACTTCAAACACACAAATATAATTTGCATTACATTTTTATTAACGCATACAATTAAGTAGCGAGAATTTCAAAATAAAATTAGTTTAAGAATAAATGATGTGATTAACTTTTTTATGTATCATAATTATTACACGAATTTTTATAAATATAAAAACTGGATATATAGCCGAAATAATT
Organism: Trichonephila clavata; assembly: GCA_019973975.1. Classification (NCBI taxonomy): domain Eukaryota; kingdom Metazoa; phylum Arthropoda; class Arachnida; order Araneae; family Nephilidae; genus Trichonephila; species Trichonephila clavata. The sequence continues at coordinate 4,916 of BMAO01033044.1, forward strand.
TTCTGAAAGCATCTTTATCACGTATCTTCTCTTGCACATCCCCCTGCACAAAATCTGCAGAATAGATTTCAAAAATCATTGCGTGAAGTGTTACGACGCATTCCTGCTTCGCACTATTTATAGAACATGTATCTTAGCGAATGCTTATCCCGTTTTCCCAGGTAGGGAAACTACAGCGCTTTCAGCGCCACATTGTAAAGAGCAGCACAGTAATTATTGAAATTATGTTTAGCTGCACCCAGTTTAGTTTGATATACAGTAACTACATTTACAATATATATCGCCGTATATTTCCTTTTAATTAAATTTATTTTACTATTTTATAGTATCAAATTGTGCGGAGTAGCTTATAGAACAATAGAAAATTTCCTTAATCCTGAATTACCGGAGTTCAAGGTCAGCAATCTCCAAACTTGTTTGATTACGTATTTTTTAAGACGAAAATAAATATAAAATTGTATTCAGTATATATCGTGTGTGTGGATATGAATGTGAAGTCAAAAATCAAGGGACTTGTTTGCATTTTGAACCATATACATACATTTAAATTAAATTATAAATTTAGATTTTGAATTAGAGTTTAATGTGTGCAATATGTAGTAATTTCCTCTTTATCATTCAAAAGTGTCATCCGCGCATACTCTTTCAGGCCGGTGCATTTTTGATGTTCAGCTCCTCAGACGCTTGTGAAACCAAACACAACGCAATTAATGAGAGAGCTGTATACTCACGTAACAAAAACCCGTAAGTGATCGTGAACCTACTTCTTTTACTTACCACTAAGTATCACTTTGCATAACCTGGGGTACACATATTACACTTTGAAGACCACATCTTTAGATTGTCCAGATTAAAGAAAATCCAGATTAAACAAAGGGTGTTATAAAACAAATTATAGTTAAAAAAAAACTAAAAAACACGCTTTTATGGCTAATCGAACTAAAAAGTAAAAAATAATTCTTAATATAAGAATAAAATGATTAACAAGAAAATTAATGTCATTGGGGGTAAAAGCGTGGAGGTGCTCTATATCAATTCTTATAATTTCTTACTAGATCTGTTTCGAAATGTTGAGTTAGTGTAAACATGTAGTACAAAGCACCCCACGCTTTTACCCCAATGACATTAATTTTCTCGTTAATCATTTTATTCTTATATTAATAATTTTTTTTTTAACTTTTTAGTTCGATTAGCCATAAAAGCGTGTTTTTTTTAGTTTTTTTAAACTGTAATTTATTTTTAATTTTTTCGTTCGATCTACAGTAAAAGCATGTATTTTTAGTTTTTTAAACTATCATTTATTCATTGATGAATTAATCTTAAATACCCATTGAATCTGGAATACCCATTGGCATCCTATCAGTGCTTCGATACGGCCTGATTTGCAAAATGTAGGATCAGCCAACTGAAAGAAATCTGCAAGAGTTAAATTTGAAATATTTCATGCAGAAGAAGGTGTTAAATCAATGATATTTTTCACTAATACTCTCTCTGAAACTTGCATCAATATTAGACACAAAAGTACACTTTTTGAATTTAAGTGTTTGTGAGAAATTATTTAATCCGGTGAGAGAGAAAGAGACCTCTAAATTAATTCTCAGCTGTTTAGGTAAAATGAATGGAATCTGTGGAATTAAGCAATGAATGATGCTTCATTCCACAGATTTGACAAGTGAATATAGAAAAACAGACTCTATATTCGATTTTAATGGTTAGAGCAGTGCTTCTGAAACTTTCAATATTTGCTATCCAATTTTCAGACATAATTTTCATCGCTCCCCCCCTCATACAACAACAATGTATTAAATACAATGTACGACGCTAAAGCTGCCAATGCGACTTCTGCACATATTATCAATATATGCATTATATTTTGCATATGACAAGCCCATAGAAGTCACTAGTAATTACTAAAATTGATTTTAATTTAGTATTGATAAATCAATTGTTAAATACTTTTTGCCGCACACTGATACTTTTACAAGTATCTTATATCAGTATGAATATGTATTTTATTTTATTATCATGTCAGAATGTATTTTGTTTTACTTCCTTTTGGTAAGTTAATAAATATTTTAAATCTTTTATTTTAGACTTTTCCATCATGCCCCCCCCAAGGGGATGCGCCCACAGTATGAGAAACGCTGGAAAGAACAAAAATTTTTGCACGATCTTTTTTTTTTTAGTGAAACTTTTACGGGTTAGGCACTTTTTGTAGGAAATCTAATGGTTCGCGTCACGACTGCTCTGACTGGCGCACGGCAGTGTTCTGTTCGCCTTTAGAACTTTTTGAATGGTGTTTGTGCATTCCGTCACGAGATGCTTATAGCAGTATATCTGTAGCTATAGCTGACGTATAGTGCTGTGTATATCTTATAAGTGAATTCAATAGATTTAGTGAAAAGTTCACTGTGCGTTGCTCGTTGCGTTTCCGAGAATGGAAATACATATTAATGTGTGGTTGCCGTTTATATTTGCCTGGAAATCTGATTTCCAGCGAAATAAAATAAATGAAATAAATGAATAAATAAAATGAATAAATAATAATGAAAAAAATGAATAATAATAAAATAAACTTTATTCGATATTTCATCAAATTTTCGAATATAAGTTTTGTATCTGTTTCATAGAATTTTTATTCGAAAATTTGATGATTTATACAAAAGAAGGTTCTGAAATACTCGAAAAATATTTGTCGAAAAACATCATAATGTACCGATGATTTTAAGTGGAGACTTCAATATTAACTTTGCAGATGATAAAAATCCACCACTAATTGAATTTCTAAATGAAACACTTAATTTAAATATGTCCAATGATCGAAAACTCAGTACTACGTAATATAAAACGACGATCGATGTGGTTTTTACTCGATACTTAGATAAATTTGAATCAAACATTTTCCCTTCTTACTTTAGTTACCATAAGCCTATTGTATCCTTTTTAGAACAAAATGAAATAATTGAAAGTACAAAAAGTCTAAGTATTGTTGAAATTAATGATGACAATGATGCAAACAATTAAAATAATATTAAAATCAAGTACATTGAAATTTAACTAAATACAAGTACTATCCATAAATAATATGATTGTATATTGTTATTTCAATTGAACAGTATTTATATTTTGTCATGATCCCTTAGAGCCCGTAACATATTTGAATAATAAAAAATCATCTAATTATGCATTTAGTTGTTGCTCGGAGTGTCAATAGATGTGAAAACCAGATTGATGTTGATAATTTTAATGAAACATTATGAAATTTCAAATTTTAATACTAAAAGTTCTAAGTTTTCTCTTCTATCGGCAGTCTCTATAAGTGCCAATTTCTTTTTATTTCCATTTTCGAAAAACTAGACATTTGTTTATATTATGGTAAGCTCGAACGTTTCGCTTTTACAGGGTTGAAACAATCTTTTAATCGCCAAATCTTGAAATGGTATATAGAATTAGTCGCCATACGGTAAATTATTGCAGAAAATCTTTATTCCTGATGCTCTAATCAGGACAATGGAACAAAATTACAAATTATTGTATTGTCATCGGTCTTTGACATGTGTGCAATATTTCCAATTAATCTGACCTTTTAAAGCAGGTGAAAATCGAGTTCGAAGATTCCATTACATACAAGTGAAACTTATAAAAGCGTGTAATGTCAGTCACAAGGTGCATATTTAAACTTTCTGTGCATTAAAAAGAATATTTTTTTTCAAGACAAAGCAATATGGTAATAATTGTGTGCATCAGAGAGAACTGAATTAATATTATAATATTATCCGTACATATTAGGTGTGTGTGTGGAGGGGGGGGGGCTCTACTTAGGAGTACATGACGGTTTTACGCTTGTAAATTTTCCTTTTTCTTTTAAAAAGAATAGTTAACTACTTAAGAGCGAAGTTCGGTTTAATGAGTGTCTATTATTCAAAGAAATATTGTATGGATCATATAGCAGCAACATAGAACGATTGTAATAATTTTTAGCACAAAATAACAAACAATTTGAAAGTAATTGATTATACTAAAATAGAATTACTAAAAGAATCAAAATGATAGCAGTTTGTTAAAAAAAATTCGATATTTCTACGAGAAGTATAGCATATAAGATATTTTACAATTCAGGAAAATTTTAGTATCGCATACTTTTCCATCTTTGACTACAGCTCTTTTCCATAAATAGTATTATGTTTTAATACGTTGAGAAAACGAAATTTCTCTCTCTGGTCGAGTACGGGGTTTCACCTTATAAAATATGAATCTACTTAACTTGTGACTAGAACAAAATTATACCTTGATTAATCTGACTTCATCAAATGATTATTTTATACTGCGTTGTGTTAATTTTTAATAGAATTATAATAATCTTACTAAAATAATTCTGTACTTATTCCTCTGTTATGTAATAATTTTAACAATACTACAGTTGGTTTGACGCTGGAATTGTACGCTCAAGCTTGCTGATTCGACCCCTGCCCAAGTAGGTGGATTTTCCTAATGCAAAAAATCGACAGCGTCCCTTTCGTATGACTAAGCGGCATGTAAAAAATCTCTTGAGGGCCTGTTTAGGTGAGATGCTTTAGGCAAAATTAAATTTCTAGCACGGTTATGCATCGTCAGAGCTCAGATGGGATGGAAAATGGGTTTCAAATTTACTTGCGGCTATTGGTATTCCGCCTATATAGTGTCGTTCTTAAAAGATATGCTAACTCCCGGGAAATGTATAAGGTTTGCAAAGGTAAAATATCGATTCACAGCCCCATTAAAATTTTTTAAAAAAGCGATGGCCGTGGAAAAAAAAATCTTTAATGCTGTGGAAAGTGTACATTAATATCTCACTTCCTTATAAACGCATGCACTATACTAGTCAGAGAATTCAACCCCCATCCCATAGAACAACAGATTTTTATTTTTAAACATAAAGATTACACCTCGGCCCTTTATGTTTAGAAAAAACAGCCCCTCTTCCCTCTCCTTTTCAATAAAAGAAGTCTGCTTAAGCCATCGATATTACGTAATTTTAGTTAACAATCCAAAAGACTTTCTAAAAAACAAGTAATATAAAAAAAAAATTTTAAGTCAATTCCTAATATGATGGATGAATAGAAAGTACTTTATTAACGATTGAAAATTTGAACAATATATGTGTGTGTATGTGTATAGGGAGAGAGAGGACTAATAGTAGGAATTGTGTGAAACAAAAGCATGTTTTGTCTGCATTGTTGTAACAATGCACACCCGGATTGGCTAGTTTGGCTGAAAAAACGGTTTTCTATGCCAACTTTTGTCATTGTTTTAACAGTTACATTGTTACAACAATGGAGACGAATCTAATTTGGCGTCGAAAACCGGCAATTAATGAATTAATATTTGAAAAAACTGTATAACATCAAGTTTCATCACGACAAGTTTAAAAAAAATATTGAATTGATGATGAATAGAAAAAAAAAAATTAAAAATAATATAAAAAAAAACAATATAAATTAAAAAAGATTTTTCTGATGTTGTACAATGCACACCGTTGGTTATATTTAGCGTATGAACGTTTCAGAACTGTCTTTTAAGTTAATTTACAAAAGAACGAATTAACTGGTGAAAACGAATTAATTAATTAATTAACAATAATAAAAAAAAAAAAAAAATAACACAAGTTATAAAAAAAAAATTATTTGAACTTGATGGATGAATAGAAAGTATTTTATTAACATATATATAGAGAGAGAGAGAGGGAGCTAATAGTAGGAATTGAAAAATATGCTACGAAAAACGTTTGCATGGGGGGGGGGAAGTAAAACTTACAAGCTTATCAATGCAATTTGAATTTTTTGTTCATTAAAAAAACTTCAAACACTCTTCGATTCATTTTCTGCATTATCGTTTTCTTAACTGATTCGAACGTTTTTGATCGAAGTAAGGTGAAAATTTGAAAAACACACATAATCAGTTTTTACATGATATATGAATATTTTGTATTTGAAAGGAGGGAAGGCAAGAAGCAATGTGTGAGTTGATTAATTGATTGATTGTTTATTAACGACGCACTTCAAAGCTAACGGAGAACTATTGGCAACGGATCTAGTAATTAGCACGTATGTTTAGGGAGGTAGAAAAACCTATATTTCCTACTTCTTGCTCTTCCCCATTTGTAAAATTGCTATCCAATTATGAAATTTTAATAATGTCATGGAGTTTTAATTTTTTTCGTATCATACAATAAAAAAGCAGCTTTTTCCAATTTTAAACAAATAAACATTTTCCTTTCATAGGATGAATATTTATAATATGGAGACTTTTTTTTTAAAATTCTGTAAACGATACTGAAGTTACCAAAATAAACAAAAGTTATAAACAGAAGGAAAACCGTATATTTACTTTTTCATTCGCAGTTTATGTTACATATTTCTTTAAATCATGAAGCATTTAAATTAAGTGAAAAAGTAGGAATTAAAAAAACTATATACTACTGATTTTGGTCCATGCTCAAAGTAATACGACCCCCCTTTGAAATGCAATTGAAATCTTTAATTAAAATCTTATATCGCTATGTGCGGTGTACTCTTAACTAAATATTAAATAGCATTCTAAAAAGAACTTTTCTGGCAAAAACACACTAAAATTGTTTAGTTAAAAGTTATGAATTTTCAGAAAACTTTATACAATATTTTTGTAAATTATATTTTTAAATTACCTTTTTTTATAATTTATTATTTTTAAAATTCGTTTTCTCATTGATTTGGTTAGCAGGAATAAATCACATAATGTTGTCAAAATTTAATTTATTTTTAATTGGCTAAAATAAAATTTATATGTGTGTTAGTCAAAGTTCTTCAACACAAATTAAATTTTTTCATTTAGACTGAGTCTATAAATTTTATTACTTTTATCTCTGGATTTTGAACAAAGATTTTTAAATTCATAACTTTAACAAATGTTTGCAATCACAATCTTTTTTTAATAAAATTTAAAAATGTTTTTTTTTTGGTTTTTTAAAAAATTTTATTTTTTGAAAAATTTCATATTTTTTAAATTTTGAAACAGCAAAAAATTTCGAAATTGAATATTTTTTGCTACAGACAAATAGATAACCTAAGTTGTTAAAAAAATGAATCCGCCCGAACAGGGACTCGAACCCTGGACCGTTAGGTTAAAAGCCTAACGCTCTACCGACTGAGCTATCCGGGCCTGTGTAGAGATGGTAAATTAACATATATAACATAAGAAGAAAATGTATCATAAAACCTATTGAAATGTTTTTGTAATTAATGCACAAAATAATGAATAGAATGTGAAAAGTTATTGGTTGATACCCCATACTTTTGTTTAAACAATCTCACCATTATGCGCCAAAATACCATAGCAACTGACGGGCCGGAAAAGGAAGTGATGCAATATCTCATTTCCGAATCCCTACCATATGAATGACTAGACAAGTGCTCATACGTCCCGTTTGTAAATAAGTGTGTACCTGATTTTTTTATGTAATGAACTGTTATTATCTTTAGTGACGCCGATTGTTATCATGTGGCATAGAGCTTTGATGCCTATCTGTTTTTATTTCATTTGCAAATACGCCAGGTCTCAAAAAATAAACAATTAGGTAAGTCCCTGAGAATAACAAATCTTAGAATATTTAATTATATCAAGTTTTTTGAAGCCCTTAGAAAAATGCATTTTATTCAGTTTCGACATTATTTTATGCATAAATTGTTTAAAGTAATAACTTGTTCGCTTTTTGATTGTAAATGTTTTAATTCTATGTGTTAGAGGAATTCCATATCTGCATCGGATGTCAATTTATTGTTAATTTTTATCGAAAAGTGTTTTCTTTAAAAAAAAAAAAATCAACTAAAGCTTCTTTGCTGCTGTCATTTGTATGTCACAGCGCATCTTTTATATCATAATTTCAATTTAAAAGTATTAATTTAAAAGTATTAAAAGTTTTGAAAACATTAGCATTTTGGACCTTCAATATCAGTTCGTTTAACATTTAAGTTAAAATATTTTTCAGTATGATTATTTTTTCGAAATTTTTATTAAATTATCATTTGATAATCTTCAAAAAATTATTTTGTCAAATTTATTAGAAGATAAAACTTATGTTTTTTAAAATATTTATCGCCAAAGAAAAAAAATCGCGCCAAGGGTGACCGTACAGTAAATGTGTTCCTAAGTTTTTTCAGTATTAAAAATGTATTTGGTCAACTGACATCATTGTGATTGAGCTTATTTCCATTACAAAAACTGTTTTTAGCTATATTTTCTTCATTAATATTCATTTTGAAAAATAATGTAATACATGGTTATAAGCTTGTCAATTATTCTATTTTTTAATGATCTGGATATAGATATTAGTTGCTTTTATTTTTACATGTGAGCATCCATATTGATATGTTTTCTTATTTACGTTTTATAAGTATAATAAATTATATTTTTTTAAAAAATGCATTAGAATTTAAACATAGGTCTAATAATAAATAAATCTTAATTATTATTAACCGTTTCATAAAACATGAGAGATATTCCATTACATTGTAAAAAATTTTGACTCCAAGGATGCTAAAATTGTATTATATTTTTTCAAGATTAGAAACATATCTTTACATTTGTTTTATAATTTGAAAACTAATAATTATGAATGTAATGTAAGTTTCAAATTATTTCAGAATTTTTCCCCATCTTTTGTCATAAAACAAAGTTTCTCCTATGCTGTATGAAATATTTAAAATTATTTCATATTGCTTTGCTAAAATTTAATTTTTGAAAAACATATTTTAATTAATATTTTATTGAATTTTTCTTATCTCTCATTTTTTATTGACTTTAAATATGAAATCATGTTGTTCTATGTAACTTAATTATTTATTAAAAAGAATGAAAAAATATAAGTGGAAAATTTTTATTTTTGAGATGAGTAAAATAGTCAATTACTTACTCAAATTTTATTTCTAATATATTTAAAAAAAAATACTTTAAAGAAAATACATGAAATAAGTTACGAAGTTATAATATGCATTATTTATGAAATTACTGTCAACATTTTATATCTTTTTAATCATATAGTTGTATCTTTCATTCACATACAATATAGCATGAAAAATATAGAAGTAAACATGAAATAAGACTTTATTTGGCATTCAGGAATTTCTACAGTAATAATTTGAATTATTGTATTTTAACTTTTTTTTTCTTCTTTTTCTTGTATTCTGACTTTGAAAGAATAATATTATTAAAGATATGGATATTATTTCTTGCAGAAAATTAATTCCTTACATACTCTTTATTGTTCTGCAAATTTTCAGACTTTTTTGGACTAAATGTCTTCTGACTACCCAGTCGAAGAAATTGGACAATGGAAGAAAGAAAAGGTTCTTGGAGCTGGAGGCTTTGGCTATGTTGTTTTATGGAGAAATAAGGTACATATACTGTGTATCTGGATACTACTTAAATATTCTTTTTCGCTTTTTGTTTTTGTAAGTTTCTCATTAAAGCAATTGTGGGTACTTGTGTATTACCGCAACCTTTTGGCGACATTATATGAAACAAAGCACATGGATGCCAATTCAGCACATACGACACTTAGGAAATCGGAGTTGCCAACTTGACAAGTTATTAATAGAGTGGGTGATTGTTGCCATATTGCATAAGTAGCAGCAATTGTTTTCATTCTTTTTAAACTAATGTGAGTTAGCAGTTTTTCGAATAATATTATCCAAATAGTATTTTTTTAAGTATTTCATTGAAATTTATTATTTTTTCAATATTTCCTAAAAAATGTTAATTTGGCTTGCAATGTTACATATTAAATTGGCTGCAATTAATGTATAGTTTAATAATGTTAATTTGGCTTGCAAAATTAATATATATCTGTTCAAATTTCTTTCTTTTTAAAAATCTTAATGTCATTAATCTTATCTTTTATGTCAGCTTATTATTATGTTAATTCACTATATTTGTATAAAAATTAATATACATTTTTTTTTGCTTGTAAACTTATTAATTTTTTTCCTTTATTTCTTTTTCCATTACTAAGTCTTTTTGTGCAGTTTTCTAAAATTAATACTATCAGACAATTTCTTCATTTATTTCTCAGGGTCCTGTAAAATTGTACATGTTGCTAAGTCAGTAATTTTTTTTTTCAAAATATTTATTACTTCCATAATTCATTGTCATGGTAAAGACTATTTAGATAGAGCAAATGTAAAAAAATGAAATGTTTCATCATAGTTGTATAAGATTTTCTTTCTTTTTAAAAATTTTTTTCACTTGATTAAATAACTTTAAAATTGATTGGTCAAGATTAAAAATCTAATGTTTGAAGCTATATAATCTTGAAATTCAGAGAAATAAATTATTCATCAGACAATTTTTCTCTCTGTATGATGGTGTCCTTCAAATAATAGTTTTGTAGAAAGAATCTTTTAAAAGTTCAAATTCATCTCATAGTGAAATGCATGCCAATTAATTTAAGATTTATTTCCTTGGCTTCTATCAAATTTTTAATTATTTTGAAGTATTTTTTTAAATTGTAACCTTCAAATATTTGATAATGTAACTGCAAATTTTTATGTCAAAGAATTTTTAATTTTAAAAGTAAAATGTCAATGTACCAAAAATTAATTTAGTATAATGCATGTCTTCTTTATTATTATGGAATTATAAATTGTCGTACATCATTAATAATTGATTTCATAAATAAATTATTTAGGTATCAAATGAAACAATTGCTCTTAAAGAATGTCGATGGGGTCATGATCCCATGATGACACCCAAGCATCGTAGCCGCTGGAAATTAGAAGTTGACATGATGTCACGTTTGAATCATCCAAATGTTATCACAGCTATTGCAGTTCCTCCAGAACTTGATGTTCCTGCTACAGAAATGCCATTGTTGGCTATGGAATATTGTAGCAATGGGGATCTGCGAAAGGTTTGCAGCTAGAATTCATTATATCTTCATAAATTTCTTCAAAATATGTTGTTATTGTGAATGTAACAACTTTTTTTATGTAATATTCAATGTATGCCCTGCTGATTGAATTCTTTTAAAATTTCTTTTATGACAACTTTTGAAAAAAATCCTTTACTTATTAAGTAAATGTAAATTAAGAGAATAATTATAAGAAATTAGTTGCAAATAAATTTTTATTTATGGCTGTTTTAAGGTTTTTTCTTATTAACTGACTAATGATATAGTAGCTATGAGAGATCAGCACTCAAATGATAGCAATACAATCCTGCCAGGCTTTAATTTGAAATTAAATCTGTAGTGTATTACATGAATACATGCAGTAGTTGTCCATTAATTAGCTTTTGAAAACATTAAACCTTCATTTCGCCACTGATCTGGTATAGTTGTTAGTGACACTCATTGCTGTGCTGTAGGGCCTGGGTTTCGAATCCTGGAGAAGGCATGGGTGTTTGTAAATGTATAGTGCCTTTGCAACAGGGTGGTACTCTAAATAGCCATCGAGCTGCAAGTCCTCTCGTGAGGTTGGTGAAAGGGGAAGAGAGATGGAAGGCCCCTGACCACTCCCAGGGTATTCTCCCTCAAAATCGGCGTGGAACCAAGCAAAATCATTCTGTCACATGCATGGTGCTCTAAGATAAGGCTAACGACAGGCGTAAAATTCTAGCCTTTAGCCGTGATGAATTTCATGGACCTTGATCTGATGTTATGGTCGATTAGGTGGCATGAGCAACAACAACAAACCTTCATTAATCTGGGCTTAATTTAACTAAACAGCTTTTCAAAAGATTAAATTAAAAATACAAGAATTCATGTGCTATGGCTTAACAAAGGAGGAAATCATTGAAAATATGACTGGAGCTGAGAAAGCTCTGAAGCAAAGAATCATAATAAAACTGATAACAACCTGAAGCCAAAATTTAGTGAAATTAAACACCATTTGAAATTTATGATAAAATATATTGAAGGCAGGAACAGTAACACTATATCTCTATATTACAAGGATCTGAGCTACCTTAACTCTTTCCCTGGCGTAGGTGCGATAACACGCAGAGAGAAATCCAACTCTTACCTGGTAACGGCGTGTTTTCATGCTTTGACCATTAATTTTTCAGCCATTTAATTGTTAAATTGCCTGCCAGACCATCGTAGGATTTAAATACCCCCTGCCGCCAGGAAAAGAGTTAATTAATTAGTTCAAGAAACAACACACTAAAGGAAAGCATAAAACAAGCCCTTTCTTCCAACCAATAAATGTGGTCATTGGAGACAAGCCTGTTCTGTCATGTTCTTAATCTATCTTTTAAATTTAATGAAGATCATGAAAGCAAGACATAGATTTGAATTCTCTCTAATGTAATTATTTACCATTTTGCTATGTCCTCTTTCTAAATATATGTTCTTTTTACTATACAGTATTTAGCTATGTTCCTTGATTCAATTCTTATTAGTTATTTTAATGGAGACTTGAATTATTTTGTTCTAAAGTTTATATATTTTGATTAATTTCCTGCCTGTTTTTATTTAAGCTCCTGAACAAACCTGAAAATTGTTGTGGTCTTAAAGAAATGCATGTACGTCTCATTATGAAGCATATTTCCTCGGCTGTTAATTACTTACATTCTGTGAGAATTATTCATAGAGATCTAAAGCCAGAAAATATTGTGATTCAAGACCAAAATGGAAATGTAAGTATATTGCAACATATACTGTATGTTAAAAAATATTCAATCAGATTTTTTAAAATTATTTTGTGTAAACTTACAACATTATTAAATCTTTAAATTATGAAGTTTTAAGTAAAACTATGCATACTTTTATTATTAAATGGTCAGTTGAGTTTTTAATATTGTTAAAAATACAAACTAAAAAACTTTTTTCATTGCCAGTTGTCTTTTTTTTAATGAATTCAAATGGTAATCTATTATTTATGAAAAAAATTACAAAAGTTCTCATTTTAGAAAACAGTTAAGCTTTTCAAAAATGAATATTTTTGAAATTTTATTTTTTAATTATTTATGAAGTAAATAACAATGCAGAACTTATGAGATTAAAAATTTTTGTTTCTGATTATAATAGAACATTAAAGTTCTATATTTATCACAATTTGATTTATATAATAATTATTCATTTTTGCAATATATATATTTAAATTAAGCAATTTCTGTGTTATTCATTTTAAATTTTTTCATGAGTTGCTGTGAAATTATAGAAAAATTCTTTTAGAAGTAAAATTGAATTTTTATTTAAAAAATTAGAGAAAAGTATATTTGTCATATTAAATTTCTAAAAAATGTTGTGCCATTTTCTTAGTTTACAGTTTTGCTTTTAATTTTATTTCATTTTATTAATTTACTGTATAATCTATAATTAATTTTTTTTCATTTTTGTATATGTATTTTGTTGGTCATCTGTTAATGGGTTATTGACTAAGTAGAAATATTCTATCAGTATATTGAATTTGTATAAATATTAATAAAGAAAAAGCTATATAAATATAAATATACAATCTAAATAGAGAAAAGGTTTAATCGAATATTTATATTGAATTACAAATATATTTTTAAACTATTGAATGGATTCTAAATCTTATGAAAATTAAACATTCTGGGAATAGTGTACTTTTTGAACTCTGACATAATGTACTGTGTTGTGCAACATTTAGTGATATCTAAATGTAACACAGTTGATAATTTTTGGATTTATCGTAAAACCTATGTTCAATTTTTTATTAAGATTTTTTTTTATTATTATTTTTTGTTCAAAGTTTCATTACTGACAGATTGAAAACAAATAAAAATCTCTTATGCAATAAAAATGATATTTTTTCATTCATTGCTTTTATAATTTTAATTACTTTAAATTTGCTTATAATGTAATTACTTCAAATTAAATTTTATTTACATTGATAATTCATTAGTTTTATTTCTAAAATTAGAATGTATTCTTATTTTAAAAAAACTTTTTTTTTCAAAAAGAAAATTAAAACAATATGTGTAAGGTTTTGCAAATAATGCCTAGGCACTAAGGGAATATATTCTTAAATAACTGTGTATTATCATGGTTCTTAAGAGTCAAATTCTTATGATGACATTGTAAAAAGTGAATACAAATTTTAATAAAACAAAACAATATATTTTGTATGTCAAATGATATAATTTATTTTTCTTGGTCTGATCATACACAGAAACCCTGTATGATTGTTTTAATTGTAAGGTTATTATAAGATCAGCAAAGAATTTTCGCAAAATCTGCTGCCTTTTGCAAAAGTTTTTAAGTGGGAAAATTATTTTACCCCAAAATATGCCAAGTAGAAAGCCAAATTACAAAGAAATAGTTCTTGTGATAAACATTCCTGAACCTCATATCTATCATAAAGTTCTTCGATTTCAATTCTTCCTTGAATTTTGGTTTATGTATAAACAACCGTGATACATTAATAAATTGATGAAAAAAATTGTTTCATTTTTAAATGACCAACCCAATACATATTAGAAGAGGAATTTATCATAGTTATATCATATTTTTTGAAATTAAGTTAATTATATGGGTAAAAGTGGACATTTGAAAAGTAATAACTGATGCTGATAACAATAGCCCCTTGGTGCCTAAAAATAATTCAAAAAATCATCTTGTTTAGTTATAAAGAATAAGTTGAAGAATTTTTTTTTTCTTTTTGCTCATGAAAGCTTATTTTTCATTAAATATTTTATAATCATTTTATAAAAAATATGTATGTGTGTACATTGTTTTTTTTCCAGACTATTTATAAATTAATTGATCTTGGCTATGCAAAGGAATTAGACCAAGGAAGTTTCTGTACATCATTTGTGGGGACATTGCAATATTTGGTTTGTCAATCTTTTAAAAAATTTTATTTATAAATATTTTGTTCTTTATAATTTTTGCTAAATTTTATCTTAAAATTTTTTAAAGCAAATACATTTAAATGTATATTTATTTTAAATTGCTTTATATGGGATTTCATAAAGCTAAGAACCTGAAATATATTTTTCCCCATTAAATATTTTGAGCAAAAATCTAATATGCTTGCTTTTTGGAGCATTTGTTATAAAAATTCAAATTTTGTTAATACATACAATATTTGTAAAATTAAATTTTCAAAGTATCTTTCTGCTACAACATATTTTTCATAGTCTTAAATTATTATTACAGGTTTTATTGTATTAATTTAGTTTGTTTAATTATTTATCATTTTTCTGTTCTAAACTGTTTTGTGTCCAGTGACTGATGTAAATGTTAAATTTAATTGTGTATGTTATTTTAATATTCACTTAAAATCTCTGACAAAAAGTTATGCTAGTTTTCTATGTACTGGAAAATCTGTTTATTCTTGTCCATAAATCCATTTTTTAAAGTATTTTTAGCATTTAAAAAAAAACTATATATTCACAATAATTTTTTAGCATAGTGAAAAATAGAATATCATCTTCATAAGCTCAACTGCCTTTTGTAGGCCAAGACTAGACTCATTGATCCTCCTCCAGTTGACCCTATCAGTCACAATGGCCTTCCATTGGTTGATTCCCATTAGTTTGAGGTCCTTTTACAATCGTCTAACCATCAAATCCTCTGTCTGGTCCCTTCAATTTCGAAAAAGTTATTTTTTTATAGGAAAAGCATCAGCATATCTGTACATATGACCCAGCCACCTAATACGTGATTATTTTATAGTTCTCACAATATCAGTCCCACCATATTTCCTGTAAATTTCATGATTATAAAAAATTCTCCAATCATTGTTCTCTTAAATATAGCTCCAAAGATTTTTCTTTATAAATTTATTAACTTATCTTCCTCTGCTTTATTGAGGGTCCAACATTCACTTCCATAAAAGATTAAAGTAAAATAAAATATATATTATTCATAATATAAATTATGAATAATAAATATTTTATTTTTCGTACTTTATAATTTATATTCATAAAAAGTAAAATAAAATATATATTATTTATTAGTAAAAATTTTTGTTTGCATTTTTTATTTAAAAATTAACATTATTTTACATTTTCTTTATTTTACTTCTATAAATTCATGCTTAGCAGAGTAAATTTGTAAAATGTAATGTTTATGGTAAAATGTTCACCAAATTGTTAAAATATTTTATTAACTCCTTTAAAATATTGTTGTGTCTGTACTTGTAATTTTTACTATAATACTTTGTTTCTTAGGCTCCTGAACTTTTCATGTCACAGAAGTAACATGTACTGTAGATTATTGGAGTTTAGGTCTCTTAACACTTGAAATAATAACAGGTCAAAGCCCTTCCTACCAGATTAAATCACCTGGCTGAATTGGGTAAATTTTTATTTAAGTTATGGGTGTTACTCTGTTAAGGTTGTGGAATGTTTTGGACATTTTGTTATACTTTGTTGAGAGTGCATTGTGAAGTATTTCTGTATATATTATGCTAAGGGATCTCTATATGGCCTTACAAACAGGATTACTTTTTTTTTTAAAGTATACTTGACTATAAAAAAACAGGTTTTCCTTAAAAACTGTGAAGGTCAATTCCCCCCCCCCCAAGAGATAACTTGTTTTTATCTTTCTACTATTATATGTTCATCAAGTAATTAGATTATAATTTATTTAAATTCAAATAAAAATAAAAGTTTATTGTATGAATGAACAAACAACATATGTTTAAATTGTAAAATAGTGCTAAATGTGCACTTTCATCAATTCTTGCACTTCACTAGATAATGAAAGTTTTTTTTTCTGTACCAAATTATGTTCTTCTATGAAATAAGATGCAAAAGTTGGATATATTAATTTTTCTTGAATATTTCTAGTTAAAATAAAACAAGATTTATGTTTTGCTTTATGTTGCATTTTTTCTATTCTTTATCATAATAAAATATCAATAAAAAGTTACTGTAATTTTCTTCAAAAATAAGCCCATCAAATCAAATCATGGTCATTTGTAGTTAACATGAGTCCTTTCTTAATCTTTCACCTTGACAGATCTCTAAAAACTGGAATGTTGTGTTATAGACTTTGAGTAATTTGGAACTTGTGTTTTTAAATATTGATTATTAGAAGTGGGTGTATACATAAATGATGATTTATTAAGTGACAGTTGGTACATTATGCTCCATGGCTAACATCTACAGGGAATAATGATAACATGTTAACAGAGAAGATGACATACTAGCACCATCTATACACCTGGGTTATAGCAGTTATGTTATTCTTTATATTTTATATAATTTAAATAAAAAAAATAGTTCTATAATTACTGAACTTTGTGTTGTATAATTTTATTCATTTTCTTTTGTTTATTGCTCTATTCTGTTTAAGTAGATTTTTGTGCATATTTAAAGTAATAGTCTATTTTTGCACTTTATTTAAAAACCTTACTTGTAACTGGTTAATGAGTTTTTCTCTTTATACAAATGTGAGTACCAGGTTTTGAAATTTTTATTGGGTTTTTTGCAAGTTTAAATTCATACTTAAATTTTTTGTTTTATATGCATTGTTCTTGATTAATTCTACTGTTAGCAGGTTTAATTGTAGTGATTAATCAATAATTTAGATATATTTTTTTTCAATAATGTACGTTAAATAATATATTTTCCCCAAAAGCTAAAATTATGTGTAAAACTAATAATATTTTTCAAGTTTTTATTAAGAGGGATTAATGGCTAGTTGTTGAATTATAAAATGCTGTTCTTAGTTCACTATAATATACTTGGATTTTTAAGATATATATAGGATTATAGGATATTTTTAAGATGGGATTATAAACAGTGTGTACATAAATGAATATCCCATCTTTGCAGAGCTATTGAAAGAAAACAGAGTACCATCTTTTGTTCATCAGAAATAACATTTGAATGTGTATGAAAAAGATCCGAAACTAAAGTTTGGACCCTTCTTTTCCCATGAGGTGACAAACAGGAAAAAATGGTTTTATAAATGACAAATTGTTATACTGGTGGATTGGTTACCAAGTGTCTAATAACCTTGCTCTTCATCAGTGGCCTCCTTCTAACATTGACATCACTTAATGCAGGTGTTTTTTTCACCATTATCAACTAAGGCTGATCAGTTTAAAATTTGCATAACTGCAATCTTTCAAAGCTTTAAACCAGACTTGCTAAAAAAAACAGTGTGGGTATATTTGTGTCATGTTTCCTCAATATCTTTTGCTTTTTTGGAGATACTCACATCAAACACTTATAACTGTACTGAAATTAAAATTTCAATGATTATTTTTGACATTTGATGAAGAACAAAGGTGTATTTTTTTTTTGTTGTTGTTTAATAGCTTTACAAAGTCAAGATATTCATTTATGTACACTCCATGTATGTTTAAATCTATTTTATCATTTTAGGAGAAAATAATCTTGTTTTACATTTGACATGATTTTATAATTATTTTCAGTTTTATTTTGCAACATATTTAATGTTGCTAGTTTAATATATTTCAATTATATTATTGAAAATGTTTTTATTTTTTCTTTTGGACTTTCTTTTCTTACTAAAAATCCTAAACACAGAGGTATTAAAGGTTTTTCCTCTTTGTGATTATGAAAACATAAACAAATGTATTTCATTATAAAAAGAACTATTTTTTAAACTTTATTTTCATGTTATTTTATTCTTGTGCTTGTGTAGAATTAGTATATATATATAT